>CM065920.1:28255062-28280062 GCA_033439105.1 Magallana nippona | reverse complement strand
GCACCCTGTGGGGCAGGAGACAGACCTCCCTCTCCTGTGTGTGACTCTGGATTTACCTCCCCTGAAGAGGGAAGCAACTCTGTGACATCTGTGAAATATAGAACTTGTGCTGAGTTTGTACCTGAGAGTGAGACAGAGCTTGGATTTAAAGAGGGCTTGGTGGTTGAAGTGCTGGATGCATCCGAAGATGACTGGTGGTATGCAAGGGTTGATGGGAAGGAAGGATGGGTACCAGCAGAGTTCCTGGAGGAAGTGTGAAAGAAAGTTGTGTGTTCTTGAACATCTATAACCATTCCTTCAGTATCAGTCATGTGCAATATAAATTGCTGCAGTATTTAACTAGTACTGTGGTCAAATTATAAGACAGTTATTAATAATCTTCCTTAGGATTGGATCTAATTAAGTTTATATCATATGTAATCTTTTCTGGGTGTGGCCTGAGGGAGTTAAAAGATCTGATTTTATATATAATTGTAGTATTTATATGAGAGAGAGAGAGAGAGAGAAAGAGAGTGCAAGAGAGCTGGTGTTAATTCTAATGCCTTTTCTATGACCATCGACTTGACTTCATATGTAAAATCTATGCTCAATGTACAGTAATTACATTAATTACAATTTACTTGCTGATTGTTTGACAGTGGTAATATCCTAGTGCTGAATACATGTATTTAAATGTTGTTTACCTCAAGTCAAAAACAAAATATCCACATAATTGATGAGTATTTTCTTTACTGTATATTATACGTCACATGCATTCATAATGGAAGATAAGAAATGGCTTATACTCAAACTCGCCAGCTACATGTCTATGCATACTGTATGAAACATTTTCTACAAATTTGAATGTTAATGATTGCATGACATATTCGTTAATCTATGCATGACTATACATATCATTGTTTGCTCATTGTGATATAGATTGTATATATTATTAATAATTATATGCTGGAATGTTTTGACAAACGAATGAGAGTATGAAGTATATATTTTTTATCAAATGTCTCTCTATGAGCTTGTTAAAGGTTGTGAGGTCACTTTTCATCGTGATCAAGTACTGTTAAGTGTTTAAGTTCAAAAAGCTGCCACTATTTAGACCGATTTACATGTATAAGATGCTTATGCAGTTTGTTATGAATGATGTTTTATTTAGAATGCTTTCACAAATCATAGATTGTGATTGATTTAATTCTTGTAATGCTGATGAGTATATCATTTTTTTAAATTAAGGTTGAGTAAAGTACATGGTACATCAATAATTTTTTATATTTATTATTGATTGGAAAATATTAAACTATTTATAATTGTTATTTAATTGAGTTGGAATTTCGAATGCCATTTTGGTGATTTTACATCTTCAACACTGTCAATCATAAGGATTAGATCTGGGAAATTACATCCAAACAGTTACAGGTATTTATTAATTATTGAAAAGAGATTGTTTTGCTGTAAAAAAAAGTTCTGTTTGATTGTGTTTTTGCAGAGCGGCCAAACCAGTGAGCAAGAGGATGATTACGACGACATAGTAGAATCGGGCATTTCTCGGCGATACTGATTTGATTTAATTATTAACAATCATGTACATCATTTGGTGATTTTAATTTAACTTAAATTACATGTAAATAGAATATAGTAAGTAAATTTAATTTAAGCCATTAATTAATTTTAAGAGACACTGTAAAATAAAACCCTAATTAATGCAACAAAAAAACTTAATATTAATGTGTAGTTTTGATTGTGTTGAATCCTAATTTAAAACTTTCATTTTATTTTAGTATACATGTATTTGCTTAATGTAGTCTAATGAGTCTTGGAATGAGATTTGCAAGAGTTGCCACATTTCAGTTTTTGCATTTTCTTCATATTCATTTTTATTCTGCATTTTATTTCAAATGATCAAAGTATAAATATTTGAGTTTTCCTTCAATTAGTTTAAGGGAGTTTTAAATCTGTATAAATGTTGTGGATGAACTATGGTATCTTGCCTTCATGGTTTGCCGAAGCAGATAAAAAGCTTCAGTTGTATAAGTCAGTGTTTAAAGGTATATTTTTCTACAAAAAATTGATTTCTTCCACTGTTTCTTCAAGTTTTGGGGAAAGATTTACTATTGTTGAATATATTTTTACCATCTGTAAGTTTATGTATCATACAAAAATAAAATACACACAAAAACAAAGGATTTGTATTTGTCAATGCCAGTGTACAAACATTAGGTTGTTTTAGGACACAAGAGTCGTTTCTCAATATTTATAAATTTCCATGAAAATTTATTCCTTATTTATTGGCATCTGTTAAAGCTTGTTTATGCCAAAAAAATCAGGGTACATTACCAGGCTATTTTTGGATTTAGAATACTTTGGATTTTACTTAATAAAGCATGCAAAATGCAACTGAATGCTTATAAATGAAGTCTATAGTATATATTTTCCATTGAAACTATATATCCAAATAGAAATGTATCATATAAATTGAAAGATAACGGTAATTACGGAATTTAAAATATGTATATATCGATACCAACACCACCCCTTCTCCCTACTTCTCTCCTTTCTTTTTTCATAATTAAAGCTTGGTTTTATAGTTCCGTTTAAAATACGACATGGGGCTTACAGGTCTTGACGGTCACCTGAGTACCATAACCCTTAGATTGACCTGTGGAAGGGTCTCATTTTTTGCATTTTAAGCTTCATTTTGGAGTCTAAACACACACTTATCCGAATTTGATTTTTGAAAAAGCATTTACTCATAAAAGGGGGGGGGGGGTGGGGGGGGGGGGACAAGAGTCGGAAGAATCTGGGATTTTGTATATCCTAGCTCCAGGTGCCAAAAATTGTAAACTTTTAGTAAAAAAGAGACATGCAGGCCTGTAATGGTCAACCTTTTATAATATTCAGTTTTATTTATTATGCACACAAAATGCATACAGTTTATTTTTATAAGCATTCAATGTAAAGGAAATCAGGAAAGTAGGTTTCCTAAAATATGGCGGCAATATGTTACTCGAGTGACTCAACTGACCTAAAAATAAAACACTACATGTTCACTATACAGCCACATTTTTTCACCACCTCCACCCCCACCCCCAAATAAAAAGCCTCAACCCCTGCCCTATGGGCAGTGAATTTCACAATTTAAGAACAATACACTATGTATATAATTGCATTTAGTTTATCTCTCACAACTATGAAAGCACAGAGGAAATACAATAAACTTCAATGCATTTTCACTATGTGGCCATATTGGCCCTACCCAAGGGTCCTGAACCCCTGACCCAGGGGTCATGAATTTCACAATTTAGGTAAGAAGTTTTCGTGAATATCATGCATTCAGTTTATCTCCCCCTGCTGTGGATGAAGAGAAGGGGGTTTTCTAAGATTAAATACATTTTCACTACTTGGTCTGTGACAAATAAGCCCCGCCCTTGAGCCTGAACCCCTGACCGATGGGCCATTAATTTCACAATTTAGGTAGAAGGTTTCGGAATATCATGCATTCAGTTTATCTCCCCCTGCTGTGGATGAAGAGAAGGAGATTTTCTAAGAGTAAATACATTTTCACTAGTTGGTCTTTGACATATACTAGTTAGCCCCGCCGTAGGCCTGAACCACCGACACATGGGCCATGTATTTCACAATTTTGGTGGAGGGCTTCATGAACATCCGATTCATGCATTCAGTTTATCTCCCCCTGCCAATGGATAGAGTAGAATTAGAATATATTCTAGGATTTAATACATCCTTATATGGCCATATTGGCCCCGGCCTAAGGGCCTGAACCCCAACACATGGGCCATGAATTTCACAATTTTGGCATTGGGCTTTATGAATTTCATTAGCATGCATTTAGTTTATCTGAGAATTATTAGAGTAGAGAAGAAGATTTTCTAAGATTTAATACATTCTCACTATATGTCCATACATACATGTAAGTTATATTCAACTTATCCTAGAGATGCTCAAAACCAAGAATGGCAATAATTGGCCATGTAGTTTTCAAGAAGAAGTTAAAAATGTAAAATTCGTCGCTCAACGCTCAACGCACGACGACGGACGAATACCAATTGTAATAGGTCACCTGAGTGACTCAGGTGACCTAAAAAGTTAAGAGAACACTTATTACAGCATTACAACTGATTGAAGGCAACGGGTACAACGAAGCAGCAGATTGTGAACACATATGAGGAATAGGCCCCACCCCTCGTTTTTTTTGTTCATACTTCCGAAAATAATAGAAATACATACTGTGATGAGAATAGTACAGAAGACCTTGTGGTGTATGCTTGCAACTTACTTCGATGATTTCTTACCAGCAATGTTTCTAAAATCACTAAATGACTTTGATATATTGTGTAAAATAAAATCGGACAATATGCTATACAGCATACAGTAATATGTTTATCAATGCATAAATTAAGCTTAGTTCTCTATGAAAGACAATTAACTGCTTTGGGTGTACGCCAGAGTTTGTTTCATAATGATGTGTTTGTGAAATACATATGATCACTTTAAAGAAAGTATGATATTTCCAACCTTCTGAGCATCAATGAGATATACTGAATGATGAGCATCAAATACACCAGTCCCGGATATTTTTTTCACAAGGGTTCTATCATGACCCTCCCCCCCCCCCCCCCCCCCCCCAACCGAAAAGATTCCGACTTAAAGATTTCTCATCTGGGAAAAAAAATTAAGAGAAAAAAGACTAAAGATTGTTCTCATACCAGTTATCGTATATAATCATACTGGTCTTTTACTAACTAATGCTGTTCAGCTTCGGGGGAGGGGTCCGGACTATCCACCTCAATCTAAATCCGTGCATGCATCTTGGCGATCGCAGTAAAGAATATATGTTGGGTATCTCTACAATTTTCAAGATAACGAGCATATATATGACTATATGAGAATCACCGTTAGAATGTAAATGTCTATGTATACATAAATTTGAATACTATATAGTAGGGATGGGGGGGGGGGTGGTGTAGGGCGTGTAAAATGCCTATATTGGAACGGATAAGATTCTATAAAATAAAAATATCAACAAACATGATAATTCTTTTAAAGATCGTTTAAAACACTGTATATTTAACATAACATCGATTTTTTTTACCCTTAAAATATGTTCAATATAAGGAATATCTTGGGGCGTATGCGTATCAAAACCTCCAAATAGTGTCATTTTTTAGAACTTTAATGAGTTTTATTTTATGGAGTGGGTGTATGCTCCGTATTTTTGTTATTGTCTAAATAAGGTCTAATGGAAAACAAAACGATTTCATCAACAAAAACGTGGAGTGATGACCCACTATACATTAAAAATATCATTTTGTATCCCAAAAATTTAACATTTTAGAAAACTTCAATTTATGGCCAAAGACATATAACATTTAGACAACGCACTTTGTTGTGACTGAAATGGCTCCGTGGTTAGATACGAAAGCCTATTAGTATCATTAATGTATCTAAAAAAAAATTTTTAAAAATGATAACACGAAAAAAGGCCTTATAACGCGAATAAACAACGCCTTTATTAAAGGCGTTATAACGCGAACAAATGCATTATAACGCCTTTCCATAAGGCATTTTAAAAAAGTCTTTCTAAAAGGCGTTATTATAAAAATAATAAATAATATAAATATATAAAAATAGATTATAAAAATGTTATTTTTATCGATGCAACGATCAGATGAATTAAAGGATGTAACGATTTTTACATGTACATATTATGCAATATATGCATGCTACATTTTCCAAAGATAACCAATGCCATTACACCACGTCGTGCTTATGATGCCAACACTATGCAATGCGCGTTGTTTCCCCCCCCCCCCCCCCTTTATATACATCTAGATGTAGTTATGTTCTGGAAAGGCAAGCGTAATATACATGTAAGTATGACATACAACAGCTGATCATGAATTGAGGGATATTGCAGTGAAAAAAGGTACGGATAACTTTCAAGTTTGTCATTATATTCAACATTGTTTTTGCAGCATAAAAAAACAAAACATGTTTTTAATTTAAAACTTGCTTTTCGCTATAACGTATACAGTATATTTCTTTCATCATTTTAATCAATGCAAAGAATAAAATTTGTTAACTGTTTTTTTTTCTTGTTCGTTAGTGAAAATTTATGTAGTCATGATAAGTGTAGATAAATGGATTGAGGAGAATTTGGACTACCCGGAAGAACAGAGGGTTACTTCACTATAGATGCCTGGGGGCACCTGTTTGGATGTGTAACAGCAACAGCAAATGTGTAATAGTGTAATAGCAACAGCAACGAGACGGATCTACCTGGTTTATATGTGTCTGGCAAAGAAAATGCTTCACGGGAATGGATTTAATCAACATAACGAAGAGGGTAATTTTGTACTTTATAAGAGAGAGAGAGAGAGAGAGAGAGAGAGAGAGAGAGAGAGAGAGAGAGAATTCTTGTCAAGGTTATTTCACATGTATTCCCAATCAATAAAATGACCAATGAACTTATTTATCATAGTAGGTGGAGATCTATGGAAATTGTGTCTTTCAGTGCATGTTCCAATAATACCTAGCTCATTATATGGCAACAAACGTCAATAACGGTCGATTTGTAGAAAATAATTGTATGACAACATCGTTTCTGAAGCTGGCCCAAATCTTTTTTTTAATAATAGCATTGTAACTTAAAATACATTGTATTTAATGTTTTAAAGGTGCAAGCAATAGCAATGTATCTATTAGATTCGTAATAAGGAAAATCGTTTCTGAAAGGTAGCCGTAATCTTTACAAGCAAAAAAAGCAATAAAAAAAAGACACACAAACAAACAATAAAAAAAACCCCCACACAATTCCTCAATCTTCCAAAATCCTAATCCATGGTGGGGAGTCATTATTTTCACGATAATTTTTTACACTGTCCAAAGAAAGGGGCAGTAAGTTTCAAAATCATTTTTCTGTATGTTAATTTGAGAAAAATTGTTTGTTTTGAAAACAAAAGTTTGGGGGGGGGGGTAGGGACAACCCCCATCCATGATGCTACGTCCCTGTGTTGATTATATTTCATCTGTTGTTCGTATCTCTCATTGACAGACCTGGATAAGGAGACGGCGAAGGAATGCCCTGACCGGACGTGACTGCGTGTTTTTCTCAGTGCTGGGGGTATATGTCGCCTTTGTGTTCATCTTTTTGGTCCAGTGTGATATTCTTTTACAAAAAGCCGTAGACACAGACACTAAATTTCCCGTAAAACGGGACGTCAAACGAACTGTCCAGACGCATTCCGAGTTGAGTGATCTGTCCATCCTTGCCAGGATTCTCCAAAGACCAACAACTCTTCGGGAGGAACGACCGGCCCGATTTCGTCGTTTACAAATTCCAGTCCCAATTTTTAGAAGAACGACCAAAGCAAATGAAAGATTTTAACTTTTAAAGGAATATATCTTACGTTTATTTTATTCTTCTTTATTTACGAATCTAGTAGATACATTGCTATTGCGTGTACCTATAAAACAGTAAATACAATGTATTTTAAGTTACGTAGAGTGACTGGATTTTGTTTATTTGACTAATGTATTTTCATTTGGTGTTCTGTTTCGTTCCACTTAAGAAAGTTTCATTCACCACAATCTGATAAAGTCGATGTAAAGATGAATAAATGAAAACGTTTAGATACATGTAATTGCATATACTCGAATCATTCATCAATGTAATTGGATTATCAAATTCATGTACTGTCAAATAGACATATCACTTATTTGATTCCAATCCTTTGCAAAGGCTATATTTTGAATGCAAACATCTTACTACACTAAGGTTAAAATATTACAAAACAAAATCACAATTAATTTGATGATATGCATGAATTCGGTTATTAACCCATGCTAAATTGTTCGCCATCTTTGATCCAATAAATATTGCTTATTATGAAGGATTCGTGTGTAAAGGACAAGAGCACACATTAGGGCCTCCGCATTGTAAATATAAACATGACAAATGATTTACGAAGAAATCTTTTGAGTGTGAATCGGTATATTCCTCTCTGGCGTAGAAACAAAGATACATTTATGCTTATACTTTCTACTTACATTAAGCTTAAGGTGGTACAAAACAGATAAGCTAAAATTTTCCTATAGTTCAACTTTTCTGAAATTTTGATATTTTGTTTTTTCTATAAATATGTAAAATAAAAATAAATAATAATAAAAAACAATTTTTGCCCACATCGCCTCAAACCTACCATTTGAATCGCCTTTTAGTGGATTGTAAAGTGAAATAGTCATTGTTAGAATTTGCTGTGCGAATAAGTTTTTAAGGTAGTACAAACGTTTGTACTGCTATTTGTACAGGAGACCTAATTGTTACTTACAGACACTGAAATGAATTCTACCTGCCCAGCTGGCATTTCAACGTTGAAACAACGTTGTTTCAACGTCAGGCATCAACGTTGAATCAACGTTGAAATAAAGTTGCATATGAAAGTTGAGGCAACGTTGAAAATGTAACGTTGTTTCAACGTCAAAATATCAACGTTGATTCAACGTAGAAATGGTGTTGAAATTTGGTTAAAATATGTATATATGACGTTGAAAAAAAGTTAAGTGACTTTTTTCGTAAAATGTTGCTTATAAACATATTATGTTATGTTGTTTAATATGTTTTGACACTTTATAAAAAAAAAAAAAAAAATAAGATCCAAATGTAAAAAAATCGCCCTTCATTTAAATCCTAGTAATACGAGTACATCCGTCGCTAAACAGCTTGTGTATAAATTCCTCGTTAAAAAGTTGGCATTTCATAATGTTTTAAATATAAGACTGATATAGGAATATGAACACAAAGAAACCATGCACGCGTACATTCCGCCAAGTAGGGGAAAACCGAGGGTTCTGGACCAGTGTCCTCCCATAGTGTTACTATGGAGTATCCTCATGGTATCCTCCCAAGGTGTGAGGATACCCATGACGTCATCAGATGATGTAATGAAGTTAATTGATTAATTATTAAATATCAATTAATTAATTAATATCGATGTTTGTTTTTTTTCAATAAATTCCGATGCAGTCAAAGTGTCAATTAATTAGTAATTATTAATTACAAACTAAAAATCTGATGTGAATCAAACTCAGTCGAGTCTAACACTGATTCAATTCAAAACGCTGTCAAGCGAAACACAAAGGTGAATGGAATTGTGTTGTTATGATTGATTACACCAATTCTATTTATAGATTACAGGTAAACTTGTCACGACAAGCATAATAGACAAGATTAAACTGGATTAAAAATCAATAATGTGACGCCATTTTGGTTTTTTTAAACGTAGGTTTTGATAATTTCATATATCAGACTGTCTTGCTTGGTATGTATATTAAAATTGAACTACATGTAAAGATCGAGAATCATCACAAGTGGATCGTATTTCTGACTAGCACAGACGAAACTTATACTTTCTACTTACATTAAGCTTAAGGTGGTACAAAACAGATAAACTAAAATTTTCCTATAGTACAACTTTTCTGAAATTTTGATATTTTGTTTTTTTATAAATATGTAAAATAAAAATAATCCGACCTAACAAACAGATAAAAAACAGATAAGCTAAAATTTTCCTATAGTTCAACTTTTTTGAAATTTTGATATTTTGTTTTTTCTATAAATATGTAAAATAAAAATAACCCGACCTAACAATTTTTGCCCACATCGCCTCAAACCTACCATTTGAATCGCCTTTTAGTGGATTGTAAAGTGAAATAGTCATTGTTAGAATTTGCTGTGCGAATAAGTTTTTAAGGTAGTACAAACATTTGTACTGCTATTTGTACAGGAGACATAATTGTTACTTACAGACACTGAAATGAATTCTACCTACCCAGCGGGCATTTCAACGTTGAAACAACGTTGTTTCAACGTCAGGCATCAACGTTGAATCAATGTTGAAATAAGGTTGCATATGAAAGTTGAGGCAACGTTAAAAATGTAACGTTGTTTCAACGTCAAAATATCAACGTTGTTTCAACGTACAAATGGTGTTGAAATTTGGTTAAAATATGTATATATGACGTTGAAAAAAAGATAAGTGACTTTTTTCGTAAAATGTTGCTTATAAACATATTATGTTATGTTGTTTAATGTGTTTTGACACTTTATAAAAAAAAAAATAAGATCCAAATGTAAAAAAATCGCCCTTCATTTAAATCCTAGTAATATACGAGTACATCCTTCGCTAAACAGCTTTTGTATAAATTCCTCGTTAAAAAGTTGGCATTTCATAATGTTTTAAATATAAGACTGATATAGGAATATGAACACAAAGAAACCATGCACGCGTACATTCCGCCAAGTAGGGGAAAACCGAGGGTTCTGGACCAGTGTCCTCCCATAGTGTTACTATGGAGTATCCTCATGGTATCCTCCCAAGGTGTGAGGATACCCATGACGTCATCAGGTGATCTAATGAAGTTAATTAATTAATTCTTAAATATCAATTAATTAATTAATATTGATTTTTGGTTTTTTAAAAATAAATTCCGATGCAGTCAAAGTGTCAATTAATTAGTAATTATTAATTACAAACTAAAAATCTGATGTGAATCAAACTCAGTCGAGTCTAACACTGATTCAATTCAAGACGCTGTCAAGCGAAACACACAGGTGAATGGAATTGTATTGTTATGATTGATTACACCAATTCTATTTATAGATTACAGGTAAACTTGTCACGACAAGACAAGACTAAACTGGTTTAAAAATCAATAATGTGACGCCATTTTGATTTTTTTAAACGTAGGTTTTGATAATTTCATATGTCAGACTGTCTTGCTGGGTATGTATATTAAAATCGAACTACATGTAAAGATCGAGAATCATCACAAGTGGATCGTATTTCTGACTAGCATAGACGAAACTTATACTTTCTACTTACATTAAGCTTAAGGTGGTACAAAACAGATAAGCTAAAATTTTCCTATAGCTCAACTTTTCTGAAATTTTGATATTTTGTTTTTTCTATAAATATGTAAAATAAAAATAATCCGACCTAACAATTTTTGCCCACATCGCCTCAAACCTACCATTTGAATCGCCTTTTAGTGGATTGTAAAGTGAAATAGTCATTGTTAGAATTTGCCGTGCGAATAAGTTTTTAAGGTAGTACAAACATTTGTACTGCTATTTGTACAGGAGACCTAATTGTTACTTACAGACACTGAAATGAATTCTACCTGCCCAGCAGGCATTTCAACGTTGAAACAACGTTGTTTCAACGTCAAGCATCAACGTTGAATCAACGTTGAAATAAGGTTACATATGAAAGTTGAGGCAACGTTAAAAATGTAACGTTGTTTCAACTTCAAAATATCAACGTTGTTTCAACGTACAAATGGTGTTGAAATTTGGTTAAAATATGTATATATGACGTTGAAAAAAAGATAAGTGACTTTTTTCGTAAAATGTTGCTTATAAACATATTATGTTATGTTGTTTAATGTGTTTTGACACTTTATAAAAAAAAAAAATAAGATCCAAATGTAAAAAAATCGCCCTTCATTTAAATCCTAGTAATATACGAGTACATCCTTCGCTAAACAGCTTGTGTATAAATTCCTCGTTAAAAAGTTGGCATTTCATAATGTTTTAAATATAAGACTGATATAGGAATATGAACACAAAGAAACCATGCACGCGTACATTCCGCCAAGTAGGGGAAAACCGAGGGTTCTGGACCAGTGTCCTCCCATAGTGTTACTATGGAGTATCCTCATGGTATCCTCCCAAGGTGTGAGGATACCCATGACGTCATCAGGTGATCTAATGAAGTTAATTGATTAATTATTAAATATCAATTAATTAATTAATATTGATTTTTGGTTTTTTAAAAATAAATTCCGATGCAGTCAAAGTGTCAATTAATTAGTAATTATTAATTATAAACTAAAAATCTGATGTGAATCAAACTCAGTCGAGTCTAACACTGATTCAATTCAAGACGCTGTCAAGCGAAACACACAGGTGAATGGAATTGTATTGTTATGATTGATTACACCAATTCTATTTATAGATTACAGGTAAACTTGTCACGACAAGACAAAACTAAACTGGTTTAAAAATCAATAATGTGACGCCATTTTGATTTTTTTAAACGTAGGTTTTGATAATTTCATATATCAGACTGTCTTGCTGGGTATGTATATTAAAATTGAACTACATGTAAAGATCGAGAATCATCACAAGTGGATCGTATCTCTGACTAGCATAGACGAAACTTATCGTTATATCATTCGTATTAAAAAGTGACATTATCACAATGAATAAATAATAACAAAGATGAACAGACACACATTTCATAAATTTGATATGGCTTACCAGTTTAAAGTTAATCCAAACTATAAGATATAAAGTTTTATTCATAATTGTCCTTGAAATTTATTAAATGTGTGCTACACAATTGAAAAACATAGGCACACACTTATCCATGACCTACATGTAGTGAAGTGAGAGAATCCGAGCGAGACGCCGGAAAAAAGCGTCTTATCTCGATAGCGGGTGATTTAATCTGATTCAGTGTAACAATTTTTGGGGGTTTCATTTTTTTTAATTATCCAATCAGATTAAAGAGATTTTACAGTTACTCGGAAAGGTATAAAAAGACCGACGATAATCAAATTCATCACTTTGTGGTGGACCAGACGGTTAGGTAAGTCACTCTTCTCTTCTTAAAATAGACTAACAGATAATTTAAATTAATTTAATCAAAGTTTAACGGAAAATGAAAAGATGTAAATTATTTAGCAAAGAGAAATGCAAAGATGAAAATTATATAGCATAGGTATACAAACATGTATTTATTACAAGTTTATTTTATTTTAATAATCCTTTTTTTTTTTTAGTAGAAACGGCTTTAAAAAGGGTTTCAACTGAAGAGAGCGGAGGAATTAGTCATTAGTCTAAGTATAACAATCAATTATGAATACAAACAATTAAGACATGATTAAACATAAAAAATTAAATTTTGAAATTTGAGACCTTGCTGCACATGAACACTGTGTACCGATATAGGGCGGTGTTACTAGCTCACAACGGACAGGAGACGTAACATGTCCCCGTCATTATCGGGAAGACCTGTCCGACTCAAGTTCATGTGAGCCTACTTCGGTGGGCGGAGCTCCATCCCTGGTGACAGGAATGTTGATGGCCGTGCAATGGTTTTGAAACTATAAAGTTTCTTAATCAGACACCGTTTACCTTATTTTATTTTGACAAAACATCAATCAAATTGTATTATAATTGATAATATCATTATTAATTTGATTATTTACAGAACAGAAAACCATTGTCTACAATGGAATCACTCATCTGTAATGTGTGTGGGGCACCCTTTACCCATTCATCAAATATGTATCGCCACTTAAGGGCAGCTCATAGAAATTCTGAACACAAATGCACTGCATGTGGCATGCAATTCAACAGAAATGATAACTTCAAACGCCACATGAGAACACAACATCTAAAGACACATGTTGCAAATTCTAATGCTGAGAATCAACACTCTACAGTAGACGAGAAAGACATTAAAATGTCAACAGAACCACAAAAGAACAATCAAATTGGAGGTGGCCCTACTACCAATGAAACTAGCGACTGTATCACAGAAGATGAGGCAATAAATGGAAATCTCAAGGTTTACAATTTCCCTGTTTGGAATAAGACGAAATTCGACCCCCTTCAATTCTTACGTTTCAACTATGACAAAATTAAGGAAATTCTGAGGGTTGTCCTGTTGAAAAGACAAAGTGTTAAATGGTATTTATCAATGCAAGTCCGCTTCAAAAAAGAGAAGAAAGATCAGACAGAAACGGTGGAACCTCATTTTCACGGGCGTTGTCACATTGCCTTAAAAGTTGATGATTTGGAACAAAGCCTACAAGATAGCATCAAAAAGATTATGACTTCTTTTCTTGAGTATCAGAGACAGGGCAGCAACTGGACATTAGATAAAATTATAGGATTGACCTTAAATGTCACCAAGTACAAACCTTTACGAGGATCAAGTTTTATTCCACTGCCAATCAGATTAAGAGTAAAAAAAGCCATTGTAAATGTACAAAATACAGATCAGAAATGCTTTCAATGGGCTATCTTATCTGCTCTACATCCAGCAGCACACCATGCTCAAAGAATTTCAAATTACGTTCCATATGCTGATGAATTGGACTTTACTGAAATAGAATTTCCAGTGCAGATGAAAGACATTTTGAAGTTTGAAATCCAGAATGGCATATCTGTCAATGTCTTTGGTTATGAAAAAGGAAAAATTTATCCCATTCATTTGACAAAACAGCGATTCGAGCGTCACGTTGATCTTCTTGTGATTACAAGCGGACAACAATCACATTACTGCTGGATTAAAAACTTAAATCGACTTCTATCAGACCAAAATAACCATCGCAACCAATATTTCTACTGCTGCTATTGTTTACATGGCTTTACAAAAGCAAAACTGTTGGAAAAACATCGACCCTACTGCAGAGTGCATGGAGCTCAAAGAACAGAAATGCCCTCAGAAGAAAATAAATGGCTTAGCTACTCCGACGTTTCGAAGCAACAGAAAGTAAGTTTTGTCATATATGCAGATTTTGAGTGCATATCCTCTAAAATTTCAGCATGCCAACCCAACGTTTTTAAGCCAAGCACAACTAAACTAGCAAAACACATTCCTTCGGGGTTTACATATAAGATTGTTGGCCCAGATGATAGTCTTACAGAAGATCACGTGACATACCGAGGAGAGAATGTTGCTGAAACGTTTGTTGATCACATGGTGCAATTAGAAGAAAGGCTGATTAAAAAGCTTCGGGATCCTTTACCTCTTGAAATGTCAGCAGACGATAAAAACTTATTTCAAGCTGCTGAAAAATGCCATATATGTATGCAAGAATTGGGTGCAAATCGTGTTCGTGACCACTGCCATGTAACTGGAAAGTTCCGAGGTGCTGCACATAATACATGCAACCTTAATCTGAAACAACGGGAACGCATACCTGTATTTTTTCACAATTTAAGAGGATACGACTCCCACATAATCATGCAAGCCATTGGAAAAATGAAATTGAAAAACAAAAAGCTGAGCTGCATTCCACAGAACCATGAAAAGTACATATCCTTTTCAATGGGAAAACTGGATTTCATTGATTCCTTTCAATTTCTGTCAACATCTCTAGAAAAACTTGTGAAAAACCTTTCCAAGGAAGGTGAAGAGAAGTTTAAGCACCTTTATCACTATATTGAAAAGTGGCATCCAGGACAAATTAAAGAAAAAATGAATTTACTCATGCGCAAAGGGGTGTATCCCTACGAGTACATGGATAGTTTGGAAAAATTTAGAGAACAATGTCTTCCAGAGAGATCAGCTTTCTATAGTAGTATTGATGATCAGGATTTGTCAGAAGCTGACTATTATCACGCACATGCTGTATGGAAAACATTTGAGATGTCCAACTTAGGAGACTACCACGATCTATATATGGAAACTGACGTCATTCTGTTAGCCGATGTCTTTGAAAACTTTAGAAATCTTTGTCTTCGTATTTATGGACTAGACCCAGCTCACTTTTACACTGCCCCTGGACTGGCATGGCAAGCGGCTCTAAAAATGACAGACGTTCATTTAGAACTTTTTACAGACCCTGACATGCATCTATTCATTGAAAGGGGTCTGAGGGGAGGTATTTCTATGATATCGCAAAGATACGCCAAGGCTAACAATCCATATGTAGAAGATTACGATGATAGCCAACCAAACAACTACCTTATGTATTTAGATGCAAACAACTTATATGGTTGGTCGATGAGTCAAGCTCTTCCAACACACGGATTCCGATGGCTTTCCAGAGAAGAAATGGGTTCTCTTGATATTCAACGGGTCAGTGTAGAGAACAAGGAAGGCTACATTTTATCAGTGAATCTTGAATATCCAGCAGAATTACACGACCTTCACAGTGATTATCCGTTAGCACCAGAATCATTTGAAGTAAAACCAAATATGCTATCATCTTACCAGAAAGAATTACTCAAAGAGCTAAATCTTCTAGAAACATCTACTCGAAAATTAGTTCCAAATCTCTACAACAAAACTGATTATGTTATTCACTATTGGAATTTGCAGCTATACTTGTCACTCGGTATGAAGATCACTAAAGTTCATCAAGTGCTTGCTTTTCACCAGGAGCCATGGTTGAAAAAGTACATTGACTTTAATACAAACATGCGAAAAGCAGCCAAGAATGACTTTGAAAAAGACTTCTACAAATTAATGAATAACAGTGTGTTTGGAAAGACTATGGAAAATCTTAGAAAAAGAGTAGATATTCAGCTTATTCACAGTGAGAAAAGGCTTCTTAAAGTGACTGCAAAACCAGGGTTTAAATCGTTTAAGATATTCAATAAAGATCTGGCATCGATGGAACTTACAAAACAGAACCTTGTCTTAAATCGTCCTATATACGTGGGATTTTCCATCTTAGAAATGTCAAAGGTATTAATGTACGATTTCCACTACAACCATGTCAAATCCACATATGGTGGAAATGCAGAGTTACTGTTCACAGACACAGATTCTTTATGTTACAATATTTTTACAAACGATTTGTACAAGGATCTGGAGAAAGTAAAGCACCTTTTTGATTTCAGCAATTATCCAAGCGATCACTTTCTATATGATAACATCAACAAAAAGGTCTTGGGGAAAATGAAAGATGAAACCATGTCAGAGCCTATGACAGAATTTGTAGGTTTGAGACCAAAAATGTATAGTCTTACCTACGGACCAAATGAAAAACGCACAGCTAAAGGTGTCAGTAAATCGGTGATTAGATCGAAATTACGCCATGCATCGTACAAAGAATGTTTATGTCGAAGAGAATCTCACATGGAAACCATGATTACATTTCGATCGGAAAAACATCAGATACACACTATTGCTTTAAATAAGACAACTCTTTCCCCCTTTGATGACAAACGTTATATACTGAACGATGGAATTCACACATTAGCTCATGGACATTGGAGAATTTCCCATGATGCATTGGATACGACTATTTAAGGACTGATATGAAAGAGACTGATCATTTGCTGTTTTGCAGTCAAGGAGTCAGCATCGATCATCATGAATCAGTGTAAATTCTGCCCAAAAACTTATGTATGGCCTCATGATTTACAGCGTCACTTGAAACTAAAACACCCGATGAAGGAAAAAGGATATACCACAAGTTTTAATAAACAAGAATATACCATGTTAAACCAGCAGCAGCAGCAGCAGCAGCAAGAGTTATACAACACCTTAAACCGTCAACTGCAAGAAGAGGCTCTTTTAACACAACAAAAGAAAAATGAAGCTTCAGAATACCAAGAAACACATCCTCAGCAGCAGCAGCAGCAGCAGATTTTTCAATTCAGGCATCCATTTACTTCAAACATATCGGGATCAACCTCATGTGGTAAAACGTATTTTGTTAAATTACTATTACAGAACTGTTTAACCAAAATTGCTCCCCCACCAGAACGAATAATTTGGCTTTATAAACGATGGCAACCTTTGTATGACGTCATAAAGGACACGGTTTCCCCCAGCGTGGAATTCATTCGAGGAATACCAATGGATTTGGAAGAGGATTCTTTTTTAAATCCTCAAACAAGGAATGTGCTAATTTTGGATGATATGATGTCAACCGCTTCAAAGGATACTCGGATCAATGATTTGTTTACGGAAGGGAGACATCACAGAAACCTTTCAGTCATCGCTATTAACCAGAACTTGTTCTACAATAAAGATCCAAACCAAAGACGAAATTGTCATTATCTTGTTCTGTTTAAAAATCCAATAGACAAACAACAAGTGATGACATTGGCTCGACAGATGTATCCTGACAATTCCCAGCATTTGATGAGGCATTTCAAAGAAGCAACAGAAAAACCTTTTGGGTATCTTTTAATAGATTTAAAGCCAACAACGCCCGAATCAATGTGCATGCGCACAGAAATTTTCTCAGACATTCCTATAAAAGAACACAAACCAGAAGCAACAAGTCAGTTGCAAATATCTTCTGAAGAAGAAAGGACGCATTTAAATAGCTCTGGTGAAGTAATAAGTAAAACTTTTGAATCCACTAATTCATCGTTGGGTCCTAAGATGGCATCTGGTGATGATTGTGGACTTGTATTTGATAGTACACATGACCTCCAACGACATATCAAGAGATGGTGCCCAGAGAATGATAATCGCAAACGACAACTTTCTCTGGATGATTATGAGGAACCACCAAAAAAGAAGCAGCATATATTTCATTCAGATGAATACGAAATGGACTATCAAGATGATTCTCCTAGTGCGTCAACAGAAGAAGACTACTTCAAAAGAATGAAACGGAGATCAAAGGTTAATAATGAGGATACATAATATCGAAAAGAAGGATTGTCTAAAAAAGAAGCAGAAGAAAAGGCAAATAAGAAAATGGAGGAGACCAATTTTATCTCATTTTTGAACCTTTATGGAAGAACTCTTCTGGACATGTTTGACTTGAAAGGTGGACAGATCCACGAGAAAGTAATGAATAATGTTGAAAAGTTCCTTAAAAAGGGATATGAAAACTTACCAGCTGTTCGTATGGCTCTCAGAAAGTACAAACATCTGCTTGAGGAAATGATGTATTTATCAGACGATGAAGAAACAGATGATGAGGAAACAGATGATGAAGATGATGATGAAAATGATGAGATTGATTCTGAGGATGAAATCGAGGACGAAAACGGTGAATAAATTGTCCTCTATAAATTCATGTAATACAGACCTGTTCATTCAGTTTACCGCAGGAGATCAATGAGGAAACATGTCATGGGAGGACTATTTAGAAGAAATTTATTACAATTCAGAAATTGCTGGAAGTTTTTCAGGACCAGACAAATTATTCCGATATGTGAGAAAAGATGGTAAATATGTTATTAGTAAATATAAAATCAGAAAATGGTTGCAAAAACAAGAAGACTACAGCTTACAAAAACCCCTAAGGAGACGTTTTCAACGAAACAAAATAATGGTGACAGAGGTAGATGACTAATGGTCTGCAGATCTTATGGATATGGTCAAGTTTGCAAAATACAACAAAGGATACAAGTATGTATTGGTCGTCATTGATGTCCTATCAAAATACTTGTGGATGCGGCCATTGAAAGATAAGAAACGAATTTCCGTTGCCAAAGCTTTGCAGGAAATTTTCCTTGAAGGTAGAGTGCCCAAAAGAATACGAACTGATAAAGGACAAGAATTTCAAGCCAGAGAAGTTCAAAACGTTTTAAATGATTATAAAATACTACATCTCTGTGCTCAGAATGAAACTAAAGCTGCAATCGCTGAGCGTATCATTAAAACTATGAAAACGAGAATTTATCGTTTTATGACTTATCAACAGACTTATGAATACACGGACAAACTTCAAACATTTGTCAAAAGCTACAACAACACATATCACAGAACGACTGGCATGGCGCCTAAAAGTGTAAACAATGGAAATGAAATAGCTGTATGGTGGAAAATGTACGGGCCAAGGGATCATACAGTTTTTAACAAGAAAAAGACTGTAAGAAAACCATTTAGATTCAAACTTTGTGATCGGGTTCGACTTACTCATATTAGGATGAAAGATGGACGGGTGAGATATTCATCATTTCTCAGAGGATTTTACGTGGTGGTTTACTTGTCTATCGAGTTCAGGATATTGACAGAGATGAAATCAAAGGAACTTTCTATCAATCAGAACTCCAAAAAGTTGATGTAATAGACAATGATCTCTGGAAGGTTGAAGAAATTTTAAAGACCAGAGGAAAGGGAAGAAATAAACAACATTTTGTTAAATGGCTTCATTATCCGAAGAGGTTCAATTCTTGGATTAATGCATCTGATGTATCTAACTTATGATTAGATGAGTGTACTACCCTGAAAAGGTCTAACTTTAGATTCCATCATATCAAAAAGCGTACATAAACACAGATCGCATGGTTATGATATGATGGATGGTAGACGACTCTTATAGTGTAAATAGTTTTATTGTACATTATTGATTAGGGTATATGTCATTGTAAAATGGACTTGGGGTGGCTCTCCGACCCAAGCTTCATTGTTGTAACGGGGAAAATAAAAATACTAGTAGATTAATTGTTCTCGAACAATTAGAGGTCTTTCCACCTCATTATTTTTTTATGTTTTGTTTCAATATAATTAATAAAACATTTTCTCTAAGTTACTTAATAAAAAAAAGTCAGAAACTTGAATATGCAATTTTTTTTTTGTTTGACCTTGACCTTTGACCTTAATGTCATATTGACTGGTAAAAGTCAACATTTTGAATTTGAAGTGCTCTGATGGCCCTACGTTGTAAGGTTCAAAGGTTGTAAGTGTTTTTAACAAAATTAAGAAACTTTCTGGGGCAATAACTGCTAGAAGGGGACCTCGGGCCCGTTCGGTATGATAGATTGAAGGAGCCCCTAAATGTACTGAATAAATTAGTAAAAGTTTCAAGTCTCTACATCTAACGGTTTATTAAGGGTAGCGATAACAAGCATTTTGTACAATAGGGGCAATAACTCTATAATTGTTTCAAGGTAGGGGCTGAAGGGTTATATTTGGAAATGTCTCAAGAAGTCCTACTACATCCATTAAAAAGTTTTTCTGACCACCCTAAACAAAAGAGATCTAAAAACCCATTATTTAACAGATTCTCAAATGACCTTGACCTTTGACCTTTATGTCATTTTGTTCGGCCAAGGTAGACGCTTCAAATTCCATCCCAAGTGGTCCGAAGTCTCTATGATATTAAATCTGTGTTAGACTCGACTGCATTTGATTCACATCAGATTTTTAGTTTGTAATTAATAATTACTAATTAATTGACACTTTGACTGCATCGGAATTTATATTAAAAAAATCAATATTATTTGATTAGTTGATATTTAATAATTAACTTCATTAGATCATCTGCTGACGTCATGGGTATCCTCACACCTTGGGAGGATACCATGAGGATACTCCATAGTAACACTATGGGAGGACACTGGTCCAGAGCCCTCGGTTTTCCCCTACTCCGCCAAATGGTAGCCATGCTTGTTTTCCAATACAGAACAAAGGATGTCAACACAAAAACATAGAATCCACAATAATCAGTTCATCATTTGTACTTTGCTGACTGTTCTAAAGCAAATAACTCCCAAGATATTCCAATGTTAAATATAAAATAGTCATAATAGTCCAAAAGCTAAAATCCCGGCATTTTACTGTACATCAAATCCGTGTAGTGACTGCACGAGGTGTACCTTAGGTGTACCTGAATTTCTTTGTTCACCACTAGCGTCTTTAGCGGTCAAGTTCAATGTCACAAACATAAACCAACTCACCAATATTTGTAAACTATTAGATACTATATTTGAGAGAGTTAGCTCTCTTGGTTAACTTGAACCAATTATCTGTAATCCCTTCATCATGCATGTACCAATGATTTTCATTTATTATATTGTAGTTTGTAACTACTGTACATAAGTATTTTCTCTACACGTGTAAATTCAGTTATGAGAATAAAGTTCATTGTCATTGTCATTGACATGAAGCAGTCTGGTAAATTGCATACCTCCCAAGATCAGCAGTGCTTGCAGTAGTGATAGGTCCGCATCCCCTTATCACTGACCTAGTTAATGCAATTAGCCACTTGCTGTACGCAGAGCTCAATCTCAAATTTCTTGTATCAAAACAATCTTTTGTTTTAAAATGTAACGTGAAAAAATTATTTAACATTTCATTAAAAAAAAACAACATTGAAATTAGATAATACAACAATATAATAATTTTATTCGAAATCAAATAATATAGAAATAAATTCAAATTAACATTAATATCTGTAGAATACATTATGTAATGCTTCCACAATTGACAAAATATATTAAGTAAAAGCTAAATAAAAAAAATAAAAAGGAAGTTTCAAATTTGAAAATATGTGTTCAGTTTTATTTATCAATGCGTTGTTTCAACGTAGAAAAGTGGTTGATGTCTTCAACGTTGAAAACAGGTTGGGTCTTCAACGTGGAATCAACGTTGAGGTATGGTTTGGGTTTCAACCTTGAAACCTCAACGTTGAATCAACGTTGAATAATGGTTGATCAATTGCAACTTGATTTCAACCATTCCTCAACGTTGAAACAACGTTGTGTGCCCACTGGGTGGTAACTTAAGGTAATTTCTGATGTTATATAATGTAAAAATAGCACGAAAATCCCCAACACTTAACGGTCTCTAAAACGAAATTGCATTGTTCAAAGAACAAAATTTAGCAATGATAGATATGACCCCGCAATTGAAATATATTAAAATAATGAAAATGTTACTGTTGGTTTTACATTAATTAATGTTGTAGTATATTTGACGGAGGTGAAAATTGATAAAAAATTTAAATGATGTCATCATATTTGACCTTTGACCTTTTGACATTACCTTGAAAGTATTGATTGTTGTGTCCAAATTCCAGGTCTTTACTATGAACGGAACACAAGTTACACAATTTTAAATGATTAAATTTAGGTTTCGAAATTATCAAAATACGCTGTACCTCAATTTTTTTCTGCCGTTAGTAATTTATGGGTATGATTTAGGCCTATAATAATATTCTTTTAAGATGATGGATTAAAATGAACTTTTACATAATATCAAGCCATTACTTTGTGTTTTTGAGAAAATATTTGAAATAATTAAATTCACGGCTGTTTCGTAACATACATCAAACATGTATTTTTGATCGTAATGTATAAATTTTATTATTTTCAAATAAATTTAGTAGAGAAAAATGGAAGTGAACCAATGAATGTTTAACTGAAAAAAGCAAGGAAAGGAATTAAAATAATTCAATTCAATTTATTTATTCTCTCAAAACCACAATATATAAGGTACAAGAGATACATGTAATAAACATATTATATACAAATATGTACATACATATCTCATCTAGTTTAACAAATTTTCTTGCTAAAAAAAATCTGTTCGAATCGAAAATACTGTGCTACATTATAACAGGTAGTGAAACTCTAATTTGATTATTGGACAAAGACAGTGTTGAAAATGTGAATATATTTTAAAAAAGTAAATAATTCGAGTGCATGCACATGTAGCAGCATAAAGATTTATGATCCGCTCCTACTCGAGGTCACGTGATCCCAGCGCCATTACGATTTGTCAACAGACGGATTTTACCAAGGAGGGCAATCTTTTATCATCGGCGTTGCTGGATAGCTAATCCGGATTAATATTGGTTATCTGGATAAAACTATTTAACTACTAAAGATGTGGAAATTAAGAGAAATAACAGATAAAGTGTAAGTGGATTAATCTACAGTTTTATGATATATTACCTTGACCTTATATATGTTACACGTATTGGTCTTCCGGTATATGTTGTTGATAGTAATGTCAGAAGACAATTTTTGAAACAATATTGACAACCATGACTTGTCCCCAATTAAAATTACTTATGTCCCTTATTTTAGACATGCTGCAAGAAAATTTGTTTTCGATTTTAAAACATTATTTTGATTTTGGGGGTGTGGGCTTGTCTGTCAAAACACCGCATATTATCAAGTGTCATGATCAATGAAAGATATATTATGAAATACAATGGCTCATAATTATACGTACTCATTTTTCATGCCAAGTATGATCTGTCAACGCCGAAAGTTTACTGAGATATTGAACAATGTCTATATGTACAACGGAAGAAAACGTAGTAGCTCGAATTTTCTCTAGACATAGCGTTACCCCTTGATTCTGCGACAGATCGTTTCATCCTGAACCCTTAGACCTATCATTATAACTTTTGCAATGAAAATTAACAAAATGAAAAAGTTAAGTTGGAGATCATTGAATTTCTTTTAGTAATCGGTATTTCTTTTCACAAAACCATACTGGCCTCTAGACATGATAGAAGTAAGAACTTAGCCTATTCTCGTCAAGTATCATTTATAGCCATTGCTATGGTCAGAATTTAATACGCAAAACTACGACTACGTGGTGCTAAGAATAGGTACTTGGCAAGAATTGTTCTTAAACCAGTACTGCAAAAAAAGTACTGCTGTCGGCAGTTAATGCATGAACATGTAATCTAGCTTTAGTTCCACATGTTTTTCTAAAGTTCTATACCATGTAGTATTCGTGTGGAATGTCATTTAAATGATTTGATAGTGGTGCATATTCATTCTTAGAAAGAATAGTCATACCATGACCAGGCTACGCACAGGTCACAGTAAGAATACTTCCCATACTTGCAATGTAGCAGCCACGAAGCGGATACGCTTCACGTTGATTTGAAGCTTAATTGTTAAAAATAATCTGCAGGGGAAGAGCGCATAAATATACATTACAAACCTTTTTGAATGTGTATATGTAGTTAAAAGTCCATAAAATATCCATTTAATGGGTCATACTAAGGTATTTACATTTTTTCTACGTTTGAATTTGCCTGCCATTTTGCCGGAAATTGCACACGTAATGTCTCGGATTTTATCACTAAAATTGCGACCGTAAACAGCAAATTTTCAATCGTGATGTTAGCGGTAGTGATTTCGTTGCAAAAACAATAAATATGGTAAAATGGGACTATAAAAGAGCAAAAATGGAGGTATTTTAGACCATGCAATCACATGAAAATTTAGGTGAGATTCAACGCGATATTTTTTACTCATTTGCTACGAAGCGAGTATAGGGGATTCTATCGTTAAACCGGGTCTGTAGGACAATAGGACATCTCTCATTTTAAAGATAGAATATTCTATCTAATTCAGTCTAGTTTCATAAGAACATATTATTTTAGATACATTTAGGAGCACTTGAACATTTTGAGTTGGTATCAAGATACTGATATGATATATTGTAATTTTGAATTGCATTCAAACATAATTGATGTATTGAAAACATAAAATTAGCTATGCTTTCATTGTTTTATAATATGA
>CM065920.1:28220983-28254562 GCA_033439105.1 Magallana nippona | reverse complement strand
CTTTTTTATGTTTAAAATGGTTTGAATGTGCATTATGAATGATCAGACAAAATTTGAATGTTAGGAGTCAAATTACAAGCTAAATACAGAGATGAAAACTCATTTTTACGCAAAAAAACATCTCAAGTCTTGTGTTTGTTTACAGATAATGTAAAGTAAAGTTAGTCACAAATGACTTGTGGCAAACAAGATAATTTGATTTAATATGTTCATAAATAATATTGTCAGCAAAGAAAGAAACACTTGATCAAAATGTATACAATACAACACATAGTAAACAATAACAAGACTTGAGCTTTGTTTTCAAAACAAAGAATTCTAAACTCTTTCCTTGCAGGTTACTCGATATTGACTTTCAAATTTAGATGAAGCCTTAAAGATAACCATGCATATTTACAATTCTAAACATTATAAATGGAGAACCAAATATGAAAAATTGTAGCTCAAATCGTGTCTTGGTCCCTTTAAAAATATATATCGCTTCTGATAATGTAATTTTTAAGGGCATTGGGTAATCAACAAGTTGCCTATCAAATACTACTTGAAAACTACAGCAATTCTTTTTTTATGTTGGCCATAATAATCAGAAAAACACAAATCCAAATAGCATAGCTTATATATATATACCGGTAGTTTTATACAGAGCTCTTCTTTTAAAGGAGACTGATATTGTTGAAAAATGGCAATGACCATCTAGCCCTCTTAAACCGAAGTTATGCCTAATGATGTGACATGAGGCAGTCAAGTGCATGCAATTCACTAAACTTAAAACCCTTTAAATGATTTATAAAACCTGTTTCTAGGATGTACAGATTCTTACTATTTCCTTACATTAATCTTTCAACAAAATCTTTTTACAGTTCCTCTTTCTGAACTGAACGCACTGTCTTGGTAAGTAAAGCAGAACTTAATGTTGAAAGAATTTTACTGATGTGTTATACTGTTTCGAAATAATGGAAAGAAATCTAAATAGTATCACATTCTTAAATTAGGTTATTCAAGGTTGAAAACAATTCTTTGCATATTTATATTATAGTGATGTTTTGTGCAAGTACTATGCCTAAATAGTAGTCAGGGTTTGATATATAGTGCACGAGCCTGTATCAAACTCTGACCACTATTTAAGCATAGTATATGCACAACACTATTATTATTATTATGCCGACTGTTGAATATACTGGCGTGCCTTTCGATAAGTAGCTGTTCGAGTGTTGTCTAGTCACCAGAAAGGCAAACGTTTGTTCATTCAAATGAATCAATTGATTTGATTGATTATTTAATCAACAAGTTGCTGTTCAATAAATAAATTAACAAACGTTTATGTTCTTTTCAAGAAATGAGATGCAAGGGACTCTACCGAGGAAACTTCAGTTGTTTAGCAGACAAAATCTTATTTAATTTTTCCCTATATATTCCTATATCAAGCATCATTTAGAATAGGGTTTTCTGGACTCTCAAGTACAATTTCGTTCACAAATGTTTAATCAATTTGTTCAAATGTTTATTTGAAACTTTAGCTTTAGAATTCCCGTCAGTATTATGTGCTTTTGGAAAGGTTATTTATATTCATTGTTCGATGTCAATCGTATGTATCTACGTTTCATAATTGTAAAAACCGCGGTTGTCATCCCTTTGTATACTATGCGAAAATAGATGAGTATTGAATATATATAGAGAAAATGACAGAAGGCATAATGATGATTTATTCAAGGTTGGCAAAATTGTGTCATTTTTCGGATGAAAAATATTTACAATGTTCACACCATTGATCATTATTCATAAGTAGTATCCTATTTCATACTTGGCTCAATTTGGAATTCAGAAAATTGATATCTAAATATTTTGGTTTGGAAAATGATCCTAGTTTTCATATTCTTTATTAGGAAGGAATGTGATGCTGAAAGGCCCATTTCATCACTGGCAGGTAATGTTGAAAAAAATGGTTGTGGGAATGTACAGCAAGATTGTTGTTAGAATTGAATAATTTTTCATAAAGTGATTCTTCAAATTGATTTATGTTTCTTCTCAAAGTAGGTTAATTTTGGCTAATTGTTTTAATTTATCAATATTTGGTTTGCTCTAACTTAAAATTGATTTTTATGAATTTTTTGAACACAGCAGTCAAAGAGGACACTAGAATTGCCAACATGCCCCTAGTATCGTCAATGACAGTCCAAGAGGACACCAGTAATGCTGAGATACCCAGAGTGTCATCCATGATTGTCCAAGAGAACACCATGAATGTGGAAATGTCCAGAGTGTCACCCTTGACTGTCCAAGAGGACATCAGTAATGCCAAAATGCCCAGAGGGTCGTCCCTGACTGTCCAAGAGGACACAAGTAATGTTAAGATGTCCAGATTGTCATCCTTGACTGTCCAAGAGGACACCAGTTATGCCGAAATGCCAAAAGGATCCTCCTTGACTGTTCAAGATGACATCAGAATTGCCAACATGCCCCTAGTATCGTCAATGACAGTCCAAGAGGACACCAGTAATGCTGAGATACCCAGAGTGTCATCCATGATTGTCCAAGAGAACACCATGAATGTGGAAATGTCCAGAGTGTCACCCTTGACTGTCCAAGAGGACATCAGTAATGCCAAAATGCCCAGAGGGTCATCCCTGACTGTCCAAGAGGACACAAGTAATGTTAAGATGTCCAGATTGTCATCCTTGACTGTCCAAGAGGACACCAGTTATGCCGAAATGCCAAAAGGATCCTCCTTGACTGTTCAAGAGGACACCAGTTATGCCGAAATGCCAAAAGGATCATCCTTGACTGTTCAAGAGGACACAAGTTATGCTAAGATGTCCAGATTGTCATCCATGACTGTCCAAGAGGACACCAGTTATGCCGAAATGCCAAGAGGGTCATCCTTGACTGTCGAGGACACCAGTTATGCCCAAATGCCCAGAGGGTCATCCTTGATTGTCCAAGAGGACACCAGTTATGCAGAAATGCCCAGAGTGTCATCATTGACAGTACAAGAGGACACCAGTTATGCCAAAATGCCAAGATGGTCATCCTTGACCGTCCAAGAGGACACCAGTAATACTGAGATGCCCAGAGTGTCTTCCATGATTGTTCAAGAGGACTCCAGTAATGCCGAAATGCCAAATGGGTCATCCTTGACTGTTCAAGAGGACACCAGAAATGCAAAGATGTCCAGATTGTCATCCATGACTGTCCAAGAGGACACCAGTAATGCCGAAATGCCAAGAGTGTCTTCCTTGACTGTCCAAGAGGACACCCAAGAGGACACCAGTAATGCCGAAATGCCATTGAAAGGTATTTATATTTATTATTGTTGTAAATTGTGTAAGTTATTTAAAAATTTAAAAGAGGAAAGATGCATATCTTCTAAACATGATCGACATGATCAATATTAATTTATTTCTGTGACAAATAACCTATTTTCTCAATTATTTAAGATAATTTATTGTGGAAAGTTGTCAAGTTTTTGGAATTTGTTAACTTTGGTATCTTTGGTATTGAAACCATATTCATGATACATGTAGTTGGAAAAAAAAGCTATTCAATTAAATAGCATACTGGTTACATGTTGATTATATATCAAGTGATCAATAGAATGTGTAGTGTTTATTTTTTTTTTTTACATAAGTGTGTTTTAACCAATATTTACTTCATGCTATTGACAGGTGACATGCTATTGACAGGTGACACAAATAGCTGTAAATCAGAAAATGCATCACAGAAGAAAACGAATGTGTACAAGGTATGTCTGCTCAGACATAAAATATATGTAAATAATGGTCCCAACATGCATGAATGAGTTTACTTTTTGAATGAACCACAGAGCTAGCTTTACATACATTACAAAGAGTTATTTTGATTATCCAGATGTTTAGGCAGGTTAAGATTTTAGAACTTCTCCAATTGTGTAATTGTCTCGGAGCCTGTTACACGATGAAGTAAATCATGTTCATCCCCAGTCAAACTTGCACTGTTGATAGAATTATTAATGGGTTATATAAATAGAGGCAACTTCAGATAAAGAACTTGGTCTTGATTATCTGGATGCTGGGCAGTCATAGGTTCTAAGAGAGAGTCAGAATCTTTGCCAAGAACTTCAAGCAGTGCCCCCAGGCCCCTATCTCTAAAAAAAAATACCCCCATGAAATTTTTACAATATTTCCATATTCATTTATTTAAGTGCTCTATTTTTCAGAAACCTGACAGGTACTGTGTGTACTGTAGGCAAGTTATCCACAATGGCAAACTGAAGAGGCATATAATGAGGAAACACAAATCAGAACCCGAAGTTGCGGAAGTTTTGAAAAAAAGTACCGTGCAACAAAACATTTTCTTTGACAGAAAGCGCAAGGATGGAATATATGAATATAACGTACTTTTAATCTCAGACAACAGAGATCCATTGATGAGAGAAAGACAGCCAAACCAAAAGGATCAATTGCGTGTTTGTGCTTCATGCAAAAGTTTTGTGTCCAGTAGGTTTTTTTACAAGCATAAATGTATTGTCTCTCAGCCTGATCCAGTCAAACCCAGATTACTACAGAAAGCAAAAACCAGAATGGATGATGATAAACAGTTCAGGGAAATATTGAACAGTTTTCGTGATGGCCAAGTTGGTGAGTTATGCAGGTCAGATCCAATGATAAAGCTGATAGGTTTCAGGCACTTCAATTTAAGAAGACATGAAACAGGAAAAGAAAATGAAGTGAAAAGGGTAGTTATGGCAGAAATGAGAGAATTAGCTCGACTTTACTTAACATTTTGTGACATAAGTGGTGAATCAGAAACAAATTCTGTGGAAACAATGTTTAATAGAAGTCATTTACAAGATCTCTATGATGCTATTGACCAACAGGTTTCTATTGTTGATGACCACACTGAAAGGAAAGAGAAACATGGACAAAAACTATTCTTGAATGCAATTATTCTAAGATCTATCAAAGCATTGCATGGGCATTTTGCGGAAACAATGCAAGACGCAAAGGCTAAAGAACTGAAAATTTTCAAAGATGCATACAAATTCAAGTCATGTGAGTTATTCTCAGGTGCACGGCAAATGTGTGTTAAGAATAGCATGGAGAAATTGAGAAAACCTGAAAATCTTCCAAAGGAGACTGATATTCAGATACTGAAACGCTATATAAGTGAAGAAATTTCTGAAAATGTTTCCAATTTTACCATGGAAAGATATACATGGCTTAGAACTTTGATTGTAGCAAGACTGACGCTGTTTAATGCAAGGCGAGGTGAAGAGGCATCTAGAATGTTGAGAGCAGAGTGGGAAGATGCTGAGCAAAATGTCTGGGTTCCGCAGGAGCAGGTAGAAAATGTGGAAGATGCGGCCGAAAAGTTCCTGGTCGGACAGTTTAAACTTGTTTACCTTAAAGGGAAAGGTAAAAAGTTTGTTCCAGTTCTCGTTCCAAAAGATTTGGTTCCAGGAATAAGACTTCTTATCCAATATAGAACCTTGTATGGTATCTCTGCAGAAAACCCATTTTTATTTGCAACAAAATCTGGGAAGTCACATTGTTCCGGTTGGCATGCTCTAAAAAATGTGTGCAGTAGAGCAGATGTCAGTATGACCATAAATGCAGGCAAAATGAGACATAGACTGTCCACTATATATGCAAGTCTACACATGCTACCACAAAACCAGGAAATATTTTTGGATCATATGGGACATGAGAAGGAAATTAATAAAGACAACTATCAGTGCCCAGCTGGAATTAGGACTCTGCGTGTAATGGGACGCATGCTGACTGATGCAGATGAAGGTATTTAAAATCTTTGTTCAAAATGAATGCAATCAATATCAAATGGTAGATTTTTAAACCTAAGCCTCAGCTTTTGTCCTTTTGATACCCCCTGCAACATTTAGTTTTTAATTCATCTGAGCCGAAGTGAGATTTTCTAATTTGTCCAACGAATTTGAAACGTTCACATTCCATCTTCTTCTATGGAACCATTTTGCCATTTTCAACCAACTTGGTACAAAGAATCCTTGGCGACAGGCTTTCATGGTTTATTTTTCATATGAAAGGAAGATAATTGCGGTTGGGCAAAAAATGTGCCTGTCATTACAAATAATAATAAAATCACTATATTTTAATACTAAGAGGGTTCGTCATGACCACCATTTTGAATTTTGTATTTTAGTGTTTGATTTTTTCTACTTTGAGCCTACAATGAGCCAATCCAGGGGATAAGCCAAGTCTTATGCATCAGACAAAAAAAATAGCCTATGCCCGAAAAATACGGTATACCAAAACTGAATTCATGAAGACCAGGAGGCCCTCTACCAAAATTATAAATGTCAGAGTAGGGGTTTTAACTCTAGGATGGGGCTAAAATGGTTATTTAGAACCATTGCACATAATGTTTTAATCTCCGTTATCTTACTGGCAATGAATTGAAACTTACTGCATATTTAGTAAAGCCCTGAACCAGTAAATTTCATGTCCCCTTGGGTGGGATGGGAAGGGGGGAGGGTTAAAGGTAAATGAAGTTTTCTTCCCTTGCTTGTTCATATCTAAAAATGAATCATTGTAAATAATGTAATGATTAAAAGAGTTATACAAGCATTAAATTATGAGATTCCTCCACAGTTCTGTGTGTGGGCTATGGTACTTTGGTGAGTGTTATGTCCTGTTGGCCTCTTGTTAAATTGTTGTAGTATTTTTAACTATACTAGCATTCTTATTGTTTCCACTTGCAATAATTTGAACACCGAAGATACACGGGGCTTTAAATGATGAGATAAACAATTCTCATGTCCAAATATTTTTTATTATAATGACTACATATATCTTATTTTATTATCATGGCAATTACTATGGTTTCATCAATATTTGTTAAATACAAATTTTTGTGGATTTCATTGTTGATTGAATCAACAAAATATGATATTCGTTGAAGTGCAACTTTTAATAATAATCTGTATTGTTATGAACATTATCCAATAATTTACTTATCCTTTAAACTGTGATATTCATTATATCAATGAATATTGTTGCTCACGAAAATTGATGAAACCACAGTATTTTTTTGGCTATTGTTCTGTAGGTGAGCAATATGGTCCATGGTTCTCTTGTTTAAAAGATGCAAATTAGTTCAGTTGGTCTTGCCCATTTCAATTTTTTTTAACTTGTACGTGTGAACTGGCTTGACCTTACATGTAAGTGTTATTTGCCAACCTATTCAGTAAGCTTGTTTGATGTGACTAACCTTTGCTTATGCAAATATATTGATTTTAAGTCGTATTTTTATGGCAGTTCTGATTGCCAATTGATAAGCAATATCTTAGATATGAGTCATGTCAAATCTGCTTGATTTCTTCGTATAGTAATCTTCTATTTATTAGACCTGCCTTTTCTATTCATTTTTTATTCATTAAAAGAACAAACTAGTTAAAAACTCGCTTTTAATGGATCTAAAAATGCATTGATCATGCATCAAAATTACAATATAAAATCATCAAAGCTCTTAACAAAAATCAGGATATGTCCCTTTCTTCCCTCTTATTTATATATATTTTCCAAAATTCATTCACTTGTAATTTTAGGAAAGGATATGTCAGTTTCTAAAGAGGTTTCTAAGAAGGTGGAAGAAGAGGCCAGTGAAGGTATTACATTGTATTGTCATCATCATATTACTGCTCTTTTCAAATTATTATTATGAGGGAGAAAAACAGTTACAATTTAAACCCATAATTGAATGACACTTAATATATTCAGTGTCAGTAGTATTTATAGGTGGTTTTTAACTAAAATTTGATGTCTTCATACAACATGAACAAACAATGCAATTGTCTTTATTTACTAGAATTGGATGATATGGAATCATCACAGGGTCCAGAAATTGATATGGATGGTAAGTTGTGACCAAATCTAAATGTACAGCTTTAAATCTGAGCATTAAATGCAAGAACATCTAGTAAACCCCAAAACTGAATGACAAATGCCAAATTGTATGGTAAAGGGCTGTTACTTGGTTCAAGGAAGGGCTAGGCTCCTCTTCATGGGAGGGGGGAATAAATATCTCTTAATGCTTTTTTTTAACAACTTGTTATTATTTTATTGTTGTAAAAACTATAGTACAGTGCTGCCATAGTGAAAGTTGACAAGGATAGGATAGGATAAAGGACGCACAATACATGATAGAAATATAGAAGTTAAATCCTATCCTATCTTTTTCTGCATCCAGTAGCCAATCAAATTTCATAATGTTTTTGCAAAACGAAAATCAGTGTATTTATTACCTTACAGCATCAATTAATACATTTAAAACATCAATTTTATTTGTTATACAAAGTAAAACATTAATGAGTATCTAGCACTGTGCTGAATTAACTAAATGGTGAAAAATTTTGATGCGTATGTTACATTTTATCAAATCGTGGATAACATAGGAAGTGTTCACAATACAGGGTATAAATTTTCAACATATTAAGTATATTTCTATCGCTTCGTGTACAGAACGCAGCAGTTAAACTGTTTTAATTGACTGTCATTTCGAAAAATACAGAAATAGACACGAAACATACTTTATGTGTGCACTCATATGTTCACGTTCACATAATGTCTACGATGCCCGATAACTTGGACGTATATTCCTGCCTGATAATTAAGTGATCAGATTGAATTAAGTAATGTCAACTCACCATAAATTCGTACAAATTCATATTTTAACAAAATCAAATGATTAAACAATTTTGATTGATTCAAGTAAATATAAATTCCCGTATCGACAGAACATCAATCACTCAGAATTTAAACGATACGGAAAAGTAATTGATAAAAATATTAATCAATAATTCCTTGCATCTATATTAGTTGTTTTATTTGCATTTTAGCAGTTTATGATATGAACATCAAATAAAAACAAAACCATAATTGTGTACCTGTCTGTTAACATAATTTTGTACATTTCACATACTATTTAATTTATCGATGCACTGGTTAAAATGCTACATCGCTCTGAAAATCCTCAAGTTTATGTACCTGTATTAATTGGTTCTTTTAAGCATAATATTAGTTGATAAAGTCATGAATTTCTTTTTTTCGTTTCATTTATCTTTTATTCCGTATGGGACAGGATAGGACAGATCTGGTTTGCAGTATAGGATGCATGATACAGGATATAGGATAGAATAGGATTGTTTTGTTTTGTCAACTTTCATTATATCAGTGCTGTAATAGGAAAAACATATTTAATATTCAGTCGATCGACTTAAAGGGACTTGGACACAATTTGACTTTAAAAAAATTAAATCTCATTTTTCTATTTTCAATGTTTATACTTATAAATATAGAAGTTTATAATGCTACGTCAAATATCAAGTTATTGGCAAGATACAGAGTTCATAATTCTTTGTTTTGTAAACAAAGCTCAAATATTGTCATTTTTAGCTCACCGAGACGAAGTCAGGGGGAGCTTATGCTATACCCTCGGCGTCGGTGTCGGCGTCGGCGTCCGGACCTGGTTAAAGTTTTTGTTGCAGGTCCTGTATCTAAGCTATTACTTGTCCTATCTTCACCAAACTTGCATGGATGATGCATCTGGACCTACTTATGGACTTGAAAGACTTGGATGCTGAATCTGAGTCCTAAATTTCAGATGCTGGAGGAGGTTAAGGTTGTTGGACCAGGTTAAAGTTTTTGTTGCAGGTGCCCTTTGATAGCAATATCTAAAGTTACTGCAGGTCCGTACTTCACCAAACTTGCATGGATGGTGTGTCTTATGATACTGATGCACCAGACAGGCTTGAGTGCTGAATCTGAGCTATAGGTTTCGGATGCTGGAGGAGGTTAAGGTTTTTGGAGCTGGTTAAAGTTTTTGTTGCAGGTGCCCTTTGATAGCAATATCTAAGTTACTGCTGGTCCGTACTTCACCAAACTTGCATGGATGGTGTGTCTAATGATACTGATGCACCAGACAGGCTTGAGTGCTGAATCTGAGCTATAGGTTTCGGATGCTGGAGGAGGTTAAGGTTTTTGGAGCAGGTTAAAGTTTTTGTTGCAGGTGCCCATTAATAGCAATATCTAAGTTACTGCTGGTCCGTACTTCACCAAACTTGCATGGATGGTGTGTCTTATGATACTGATGAACCAGGCAGGTTTGAGTGCTGAATCTGAGCTATGGGTTTTGGATGCTGGAGGAGGTTAAGGTTTTTAGAGCTGGTTAAAGTTTTTGTTGCAGGTGCCCTCTGATGATTTTATCTTAGTTACTACTTGTCCTAACTTCACCAGACTTCCATGGATGGTGCTTCTTATGATACTGATGCACCAGACAGGCTTGAATGCTGAATCTGAGCCATAGGTTTCGGATGCTGAAGGAGGTTAAGGTTTTTAGAGCTGGTTAAAGTGTTTAAAACAGGTGCCCTCTGATGATTATATCTTAGTTATTACTTGTTCTAACTTCACCAGACTTCCATGAATGGTGCGTCTTATGATACTGATGCACCTGACAGGTTTGAATGCTGAGTCTGAGCCATAGGTTTCAGATGCTGGATATGGTTAAGTTTTTTGGAACAGGTCACATGTTTAATAGATAATAGTACTTTTTCAAACTTGCATAGTTGATTAAACTGTAGTATGAATGAATCACAGAGGAAGCTTCAGATGCAGAGCTTGATCTCCATTATCAAGGATGCTAAAAAATATATCTTAGTTATTACAGGTTCTAACTTCACCAAACTTGAATGGATGGTGTGTCTTATGATACAGATGCACCTGAAAGGCATGGATGTTGAATCTGAGCCATAGGTTGCGGATGCTGGAGCAGGTTAAGGTTTTAATTGCTAGTGCCCTCTGATGATGATATCTTAGTTATTACTGGTCTGAACTTCACCAAACTTGCATGGAGATGCGTCTTATGTATACTGATGCACCTGACAGGCTTGAATGCTGAATCTGAGCCATAGGTTTGGGATGCTGGATGAGGTTTAGTTTTTTTGGAACAGGTCACGTGTTTTATAGATGATAGCTTGCATAGTTGATTTAACTATATTATAAATGAAACGCAGAGGTTGCTTCAGATGCAGAGCCTGATCTCCATTATCAAGGATGCTAAAGAAATCTCCTACCTCACTCAAACCTGCTCGATAGATAGATGTGTTTGTTGATAAATGATATAACATGATTCCTATGATATAGTATTGTATGGTATGAAATCATATTGTTTAATATGATACAATATAATATCATATGTAATATTATAAAAAGTTATATGATACGATTTGATATTGTATAATTTTTTTTGATATTTTATGTTATGATATTGTATAATGATATCGTTATGTATAGTATTGTATATTATGATACAATATTGTATAATATTATATTGTATTATTGATTTATTATTTAATCACATGATACTTTTACATCAGATATTGCAAAATATAATATTGTATCCTATGATACTATATTGTATATTCTATAATATTGTATCATAGGAATTTGTATAATATGATATTAGTTTCTGTAAAAAAGAATTATATCACATGAAATTGTATAATATGATACTGTTATATTATATAATATAGTATCATACGATATTGTATAATATAATATTGGTTTATAATATGATATATTATCACATCACATGAAATTGTATTGTATGATATTGTAAAATATATTATTGTATTATGATACAATATTTATAATATAATATTGTATTATATTATATTTTACTTTATCACATAATATTGTATCATTTGATATGATACAATGTTGTATCAAATAATATTGTATCATATGATACAATATATTATGTATCAAAAATTATACAGTATCATACAATATCATACTATATTGTACAATATAATATCATATGTTTCAATGTTATGATGTATTATTTAATATGATATTGTAATATAATACCAAATTGTTTTATATATTATGATATTGTATTAACACAATACAATGTCATATCATACATTACAATATCATATCTCATCATTGTTTATTATGGTATTTTATTGTATTATATGATATATGTTGTAAATATGATAGGATGCAATATTTAATTTTATATTATTGTATTGATTAACATATGAACATATGATTATCATACAATTTTTTAACAGATGATATACGATATTGTGTCAAAACAGAATCCATGAATATCCAAGATCATAAAGTATGATTTTCATTTAATATGATAAAGGTGGTCTCATAAAGGTGAAGTCTCATAAGGGTGATGTCTCGTCTCGGTGAGCTTTGTAATCTGTGATTACCTATGTTTTACATATGTGTTACAGTCAGTTCAAGCATATCTTTTACAACATACACCATAGCATAGCATAGCATTGAAATCTCATAGCATAGCATTGGAATCTCATACCATAGCATTGGAATCTCATACCATAGCATACAATAGCATAGCATACAACATTATTTTAACTCGGTTTTAAATGTTTTTATTTGAAAAAATAAATGTTTACATAATAGATTTGTGGTAAACTTTGGCTTATTATTATTTCACTTCGAAATGTGTGGAACTCTTCTGTGTATGGAGGCGTTTTTGTTTCAATCTTATAGCATATCATAGCATAGCATACCATACCATATCATTAAGCCCTTCATTTCAATTTCTCATAGCATAGCATACAAATCTCATAGCATACCATACAAATCTCATAGCATAGCATTAAAATTGTATACCATAGCATAGCATTAAATTGTAAAAGATATGCATGAAATGACTGTATATTGGTGTAAGTTTCAATCAGCTGTATCTTTCTTTTGTTGATAATAGTATTTATGAATATATTGAATTAGTTTGAATTGTTTTTTACATGTCATTTTGTCTAAGAAATGGTCATTCTCTACATTACACTTTTTGCAAACAACTGTAAGACTTGAGCTTTGTTTACATAACAATCAATTTTTACCTTTGTATCTCGCTTTAACTTGATTTTAACATTCAATATTTTTGTCAATCATTTAAAATGCACAAGTTAACCATTTTATACGAAAAAAATAAAAATTAGAATTTTGATCTCAAATTGTGTCCAAGTCCCTTTTAAGTGCTCCTGTACCTGCAGTGTTTTATGAAAATCAAATCATTTGGTTTTATTTTAGGGGGCATCATAAAAAATACATTACCTATCTTTACTATATTACCAGATTTTTAAACATCCCAAATTGTTTTGATTGGTAATTTGTTATTTGGTTTAATATTGGTAAATGGTATCAAAACAATTTGTATAGACATGGCAAGCACAAAAGCATGTGCAACAAAATCCAAAATTGGCCACCTTAGTTTTAAATTCTTAATGTTAATATTACTTATGTAAAAGCAACTTGAATGACAGATGATGTGAAACCATATATTTAACATATCACATAGGCCTATGATTAATTTGTCTTTTTTCCTACTTAGATGAAATTCTAGAGTCAAAAGAGAAGAACAACCCAAAGACTGGTAAATATTTATGTATTATTAATGTCAATGTATTTTGGGGCAAAATAGAATTACTGTTTGTTTGGAATTGCCTCCAGCCTAATTGAAACAGTAACTATGATCACCCCTTCCTTCCCCACCCCTGCTAAAAAAATTGCATATTTTTCTTAATTGTTTACAAGTTAGTTCAGTTGAAATGTCAGATAATGTTTGAGGTGGAAAACTTCTCCTTTATGCATATATTTCCATTCAAGTAAATGGTGAAGTAAAAATAAAGTAATGGGATAAGCAGTTTTAGTAAAGATGATACATGGAAAAAGATAGTAGTGGAATCAGACAAGTCTGACATGTCAAAATTGAAATAAATATGGAGGGGACAGTTCAGTTATTATCAGAATTACTTGGATCAGAAATATTTTATCCCAGCATTGAAGAGTAAATGATCTCCATCAGTTTGACAAGACTTTGGAGTATGTAACTTTTAAATATTATAGTTAAAATGTTAATTTGATACTTTTTCAGTGAGTCAAAAATTCGTTACATCACATCCTGCAAAGCATAACATGAATCATTTTCATTTCAACATGTTGGACTTGACTTATTTCATTGTTTTTTTCTGCCAGTATCTTTTTCCATGCTATGCTTCACTATCTGTCAAAAATCGGCAGTAAAGAAATGGAATAAAGTTTAATCATATATGAAGATTGAATGACAAGAACAAAGATAAGAAACATTTCCTGTTTATTGATGTTTCTACTGTGAAATCATTAAATTTCGTAGGGGCCAATTTTCGTGGATTGCTTAAATTTTACAGGTTCATGGGGACGTAATTTTGTGTATTCACTGAAACCTACAAAGGAAATATGACTTTTTGTATCCTAATATATTAATTCGTTGAGGATGTTAATTCGTGGTTGAGAGGTACCCACGAATTCCACGAAAATTGAGCCACCACGAAATCTAATGATTCTACAGTATTTATCAATTTTTATGTAATCAAACGAATTTGAAAAAGAAATTTCCTTCCTCTCTCCTGGATCTGAAAACCCTAAGGTGGCAATTCCAAACAAACAATTTTTAACAGGGTTTTCTGAAGGAAAAATCCAGTTTTTGAAACTGAAAATGGGGGGCGGATGGGTGACTGCCAAAAGGGTACTCCTTTTGTATTGATAATTCCTCCTAAGTTTTTCTGAGAAGAAATTTACATATAAATAAAAACTCATAGAATAACCAAAAAATATATAAATATAAGTAATAAGGAATCATTATTTGAATATTATGAGGTGAAAATTTTGGTTGAGGCGTTATCAAATCTATCATAAAGCCCTTTGGGCTTTATTAGATTTGATCACGCTCGATCAAATTTATCACATCAAAATACTCAAAGAATGATTCTTTATTCCTTAAATATAGACAATATTGTACTTTATTTATAGATTATAAAGTGTCTTAATTTTCTGGATTGGATATCAATTTAGGATTGACAAATGTATAATGGATACTGTTCACACAAAAGAAAACCTGGTTTGCTGTCATTTTGACAGCTTTTTTCTTGTTTAAGTATGGCCCTGAATTTTTTTTTTTTTTGGGGGGGGGGGGGGGAGGGAGGGGGCAGGTTGTGTTGATGACAATTTCATAAGGTATGCGCTTTTGCAACCCAAGATGGCCAATGAATATATAAAAAAGCCCTCCCGCATCTATTTATTTATTACTTTAAAAAAAATTGCCACCATCCTCCATTTTTTTTTAGGAGAAATTTGGTCCGAGAAACTTAATGTTAATTTTACATCACCTAACCCAACAAATTTGAATTATCAATGTTTTTTTTCTGTATTTCAACAGTGAAATGGTCAAAGGAAGATACAGCCAATTTGAAATCCTTTTTCAGGAAGTACATATTGACTCAGAAAGACCATAACACAGGCAATCTACCATGTAAGTTACACTTTGCTCATGAACTGTAAATTAAAGGTGATCATCTGAATTGTAACTTCAAGCGAACCTGGCTAATGACATGTAGTTGTAGCTGTTAGCCCTCCTGTCTGTTGACTATTTTGTCACAAGACCACTAACTGCATGAGAATAGACTTAAGTTAAAGTTTTTATTGCAATGTGATTCCTGCAGGATATGATTGTAGCGACAAGCCAAAAAATACATAACCTGCATTAGATGTTAAATAATTATTATATAATATTTTATATTATAATTTAAATTTTACATCATAAAGTTATGTAAAATTTAACTCAGTTATTTTTCATTTAGAAAACATTGAGTGCAGGCTTGAAAAATGAAAACCTCTTAAATAAAGATTTATCAATACAAGACTAAATACTCAAAATTTTGAATCATTTTGGACCAAATTTTACTCTTATCATACATATAGACCTTTTAATCCTGGGGGTAGGGTGGGCAACAATGGGGGAGGGTTGACTATAAAGGTTGAATTTAGATTTAAAAATTATTTGATATTATATATTATTATATACATTTTATATTATAAATTTACATAAAAATTGCAGGCAGTTGTTTTTCGTTCAGAGAACATTAAGCAGAGGCCACGCATATGGATAATATTGATAAATATAAATTGTTCTCACTTGTTTGATAATTAGATATTGAATAATTAAATTGTTGTCATTCAATTGTTGAAATTTATCTTATAAGTTAATAGCAAATTCAGAAATTCATATGTTCACATTAACTATGATTGACCTAAATGATGCTGATTATGTTTTGCCTCTCCATGAGGCAAAGTCTGTCCTCTAGACATAAGTCATGTGACAAAACAGACAAATTGACCCTTGAAAACAGGCATGTTCAAAACATGGGACCTAAAAACACTTGTTGCTGACTGTGGTGGACAGATTGTTGCTAAAATAAGTTAAGATATATTTAAAAAAAAACATTGATACTGGCGACTTGTTAAAGGTAGCCATAACGGAAGGTGTGGCTGAATTTTAGACTCCTTCATATGTATAGAAGAATTATAAAATTGGTTTAATGTGGCCTCAAATTTTGCCATGGCAATACATGAAGGTTATAAAACAGCTTTAGATTTAAGACATGGGCTTTGTTTACATTGTAATGAATTGTGTGTAATGAGTCTTGCTTATAAATCAATAACTAAAACTTTTTAAAAAATTAGCTCACTGAGAGTATTGCATAAACAATACACGTTCCCTACTGGTACCCCTTTAATTAAGAATGGCAAAATTTTGAGACCTTTTGTATTAAATATCCCCCATCATAAATGTTGAAATTTTCAGAAATTAAAGACTTCTTGTATAGTATGAAATTATGAAAAATAATTACAACAAACAGCTAGCAACCTTGAAAATCCATTTTAAAAATACATATTCGAAGCGAAGCAGACACAGTCGATGTTGAAATTAAATACAAAGTGGGTAAACTAATACTCTTTATTTTATCTCGTATAATTTTGCCAAGTTAATTGTTTCCTGCTAGAGGAATTCCCTGTCATACTCAATATCATCACAGTCTTCTGTACTCCGAACCTCAAACCAAACTTTAATATTTAACAGCCCAGACACGATAACACTGGATTGTTATAATACAAAAAAAAACTGCCGATAAAATGTACAGCACAATGCTTGACACAGTTTACAGAACTTTTTTGTTTGTAAGAAATGATAAAAGTAATGATACATGTACATGATATTATTACTGACCACATACTGGCCTCATTTATTGAGTACATACACCGAATCCAGTCATTAAAAAAATTGGAATGTAAAAATCAATTCTCTCAAAAATATGACGACCAGAGGCTACTAAAATGTATACTTGATCTGTTGTTTGACATTATGAAGCAAGTTCATATTATTCTTCAAACCCATAATGAAAAAAATTGTGAAAAACTGAAGTGGGATAGACAGATGGATAAAAAAAGCTCTAGTTCCCTTCAGTGAAGTCGGTTGGGGAATTTGTTACCGAATTTAGGATTATTTCATTGAGATTGATTAAAATATTAATGTTTAAAATGATGACTTTATGCCTATGACTTTATGCCTATTTATGTGGTGTTCATAAACATGTTTTTAAAAATATAATCAATGACAAATCATTCACTCCTCTCTATTTTTTACAGGTAAGAAAGAAATTGAAGACTTCCTGCAGACAAATAACGTACCATCATTAGATGGTCTTCATATGAAGACAAAAATTTCTAAAGCCAGAACAAAGATTTTTAATGAGAGAAAAACGGCGAGGCTAAGAACTTCCAAAAAACTTGCAGAGTTGGAGTTGGTGGCTGTATGAACAATTTAGAAATGAACATGTCTTGTGAATTTCTATAGTCTGTCCCAAGATATTTTTGCCGCATATTTTCTTAAATTACTCAATATTTATAAATACTTCTTGGTTCAAACGATGTTCATTCAATAGTATGGAAAAATCCCAAGATTTCCCCTTTGAAACGCCCCCTCTAGCTTGTCGGGTATCAGTACACGGCTAAAAATAAAAAGTCTACGAGGTTTTTCCATTGCCAAGGAGATGAAGACGCCCGGATGATAACGTTGAAAAATTGCGCGAGGTGTCCCGAGTACTTCCGAATAGAGAAAAGATGTCAACATTCCCCATTATAAATCTCCGTAGGAAATCTGTTTTCGTTCCTGTGAATTTTTACATGCAGTATTCTGTGAATTGCCATATTGTCTGCATTTTTATTGTTCTGGTTTATTGTATTTTAATAGTCCACTCCAAAGGAGAGGGGGTATACTGCGTTACCCTTGTGTGTCTGTCTGCCTGTCTTTTTGTTTGTTCTGTACAAATTTCTGTCTCATTTTTTCAGGAACTATTGATTGCAAATGCTTTAAATTTTAAAACACTCTTTGTTTTGGTATGCTGTATTGTTGGATCCAAATTTGTACCAATCAGATGTGAACTTTTTGTTAAATGACGACTGTTTTTTTAGCTTAAATTTTCAAACAAATTGTTGTCAAAAATTTCTCGGCACCTATTAATAGCAGAGGCTTAAAATTTTAACTTCTTTGTGTAGGCATGCCATATGGTGGGATCCATTTTTTTTAAAAATGATGTCAACTCCCTGTTAAATATCGACTGCTTATTTTGTATATTCAGATCAGAGCGGGGGTATCACTTTTGAGTATTGGCTCACAGATATCTTGTTTGTTTGTAATGAATTGACCTTTAGAATTATGTTTCTTTTAAAAAAAATTGATATTTGTTGTTACCAAAAATAATTGCAGATGTAACCTGTACATCCCTATAGAAAAGATCTGTGTTGCAAAATGTTACATACTGCAAATAACTTGATGCCTTTTATATTAAAGGGGCATGGTCACGATTTGGTTCAAAATTTATTTTTCTCTTTTTAATGTTTACAATGACTTAATTAGGTATTTCTAATAATCAACCAAAAATTTGAGTGTAAACCCTCAGTCGTGGAGTTATAAGCGAGATATAGAGCTCACAATTTTGATTATGTAACCAAAGCTGAGGTCATGATTTTGTTTACATTTTAAATGTTGAGGAAAAAATTTCAGGTTTAGACCAAAAATGAATGTTACAAACGCTAGGAACTGTTTCTTTAACTTAGATACGAATTAGTAATTAGAAAACTCAGCCTGAAAAAGAACCTTTACCGGTATATTGAACTTATGTAAACAAAAACATGGCGCGAGCCTTATCTACATTATATTTTATTGAAAATGTTTGAAACATGATTTTTCATAGTGTTCACCAAAAGTTTAGCCCCACCACACCGAATCAAACAAAGCTGTTTTTATGAAGCATCAATGAAAATATTTATATCTTGAATTTCATAATCCTGAAGGCACATTGCATGTACTAGATCTTGATCTTAAAGATGCTTTGTTTAATTTTCTAGATTTTAAAGTAAGTTATGATAATGTCGTGTGTTGGAAAAGGTGCATAGAATAAATTTAGACAAAAACATTGAATTATTGTGAAATTGTCTACTGAAGAATTGAATGAAATAACTCTGATTAAATGGACATTTATTTAAGTAATGATGCAAACTTATGTATTAGATTACTAGTTTGATGAAACAACTCATCAATTTTCTGAATTTAATCCTATGAAATATTGAGAAAAAAATGAAAGTATTAAAAATTAATGATGCACTGAAGATGAATAACATTTTTGTTCTGAACTTGCTTATAAGAATTTAAGTCTTAATTTGTTAAATGAGAAAAAAATATTAGATTGTACATTTATATATAGTAGATTATGCAATAATGAATTACTTTTATGATCAGTAGTTATTTCTTAACTTTAAATGGATGTTTAATTTAAAACTTGATTGTCTTCTGAACATCATATTATTTAGTTTTAACACGGTCTTGCTCAACTAAAAGTGCAAAGTGCAAAGTGTTGAAAAAAAAGTTTGGTTAAGAATCACTTTGTAACTGACAGACTGCATTATATTTTGCTGAATTAAAAATTCAGCTTTGAGCTTTGATTGAATGTAGACTGGTCATTCAAGGGAAACATGAAAGACATTGACTAAAATGTTCCACATTGTTGTAATTCTCTTTGACTTTTGCTCAAGAATTTTTGAAAACAGTACAATTAATGTTTTAATTTCTATGTTGTTTTTAAAGAAATGAAGTTAGAACAAATTAAATTGTTCCTATAAAATTGTTTGAATATGTAATAAAAGAATTTTAGAAAGCCCAATTTCGTTTTTCTGGTATTTTTTTAAGTTCCCAATAGTTGTACTTTGAGATGCAGATAATGAAATGAATTAATTTGGAACTTTGGTATTGTTTGAGACACTTATGTAGGCACTTAAATATCTCATACATTTGTGTAGTTATTTTTTATTTGTCACTCGCTTCTCAAAGTCAGAAAATACCTACATCTTTTCACCTTTTGACATGCCTTTAACTGAATTTTAACCTCTGTAATAATAGAGATTAAAAAATATATATAATAAAAAGTAGGAATCATCGCAAACTTAGAAATTAAAGAACTAAAGAACTGATAAGAAAAGAAGTTTCTTTATGGTAAGAATAACTTGATGATATTATAAATTTATCCTAATGGCGGGCCTTCAGCCATGTAAGGAATGTTTCACTAAACTATTTAAAATTATCTCATTATAAATACAAAAAGAACACAATGTAACACTTTAAATGAGATAAATTAAAATTTTGGGCACCTTAAGTTGGAATATATCAATATACATCTGGTCTACTTAAAGTGCCCATTGTAAATAAATATACAAATGTCCCCGTAAACTGTGCGACATGGTTTCTAAATTTTAAGGGGACACGAAAATTGTATATTTTTTTTCTTTACGAGTTTTATGATTTTCTATAAAAAAATTGGCCTTTGGTAACCATACAATTAATGTTCATGTAAGTCATATAGTGTTGAGAGTAACATATCAAATTATACGAAATGTCCCCTTAAGGTTCAAAAAAATATATAGTCACCCTAAGGTTGAAAGCAGATATATATATATATATATATATATATATATATATATATATATATATATATATATATATATATATATAATGATAATAAAGTAAAAAAATCTAGCACTATACCATATTCGCTAGCCAAGGATTTTCGGTCCACTCTGCTCCCCATAAACCCTTGGCAGATCTCATTACGAAAACAAGGTGATACGCTCTGTTCTATGACCAGAAGATTTGCTGAAGCTGCGAGTAGCTGATCCAATTGCAACATTTGAAACAGGCGCCGCGTGTAAATATGTTAAGACTTCAAACGAAACACATGTGTGATCTTTGGTGAAACATTGGATGCCTTCACAAGACTAGTTGTGACACAAGTGCTCGATAACAGTGCATCCCCAACCTGCCAACAATGGTCTAACCAAATCACGTAAGGATATTGCTTTTAAAGGTTCAATTAATGAACTGTATTTTTTATTCAATTTCTTTTTCACATCAGCAACTTTTCACTCCCTGTACAGGTCACTACGAGCACATTAAAAAAACAGTCCTTGCCTTTTCTGGTTATATCTTAATTTAGACACGTAGCATCGCATCGCTTTTTAAGGTTTGGGGGGGGGGGGGGCAGACTTATTCAAGAAATTATGACTAACAAAAAAAACGAGAAGAAGCTTACATAAATAATGAAAATCCTAATCCTGGGTGTATACTTATATCTTCAAATTCACTCTTATATCCTTATTTTCATTTCAATTTTTTACATACTCCCCGAAAGGTGGGGACAGGCATATTAATGATATTTCATTTTTTTTATACGTAACTTAAAAATATGTTTGCTGTGAGAAAAGGCCAGCCCCAACCCCCGATGCTACTTGCCTCTGTAATTCTTATTTAATGGTATAGAAAAAAGATTAATAAGTCCAAACCTACATGTAGCACAATTTTTGCGCCCTAAATTGCAGTTGGTTTACTATGTGAGACGCTGTAGCTCCTAGGTTGTCCATCCGAATCTGCATCTAGTTTATGGGGAGCAAAGTGGACCACAGCCCTTTGGCTAGCGAATATGAAACTTAGGCTTCACGGTTTGAGAAGACTTATTTATTTTATCAAAATTAGTTAAGAAGTTTAGTCATTAAGAAGAAGTCACTATAACTGTGAATATTTTTTAAAGCAATAAAATTGTAAACGACGTTACTAATTGCAAAAAGTACATTCAAACCACAGGATTAAATGGATCGGAATTGTTTTATTTGATTTTCATTACAGTTATGATAGTTAAATTTTTCCGCAATTCTTTTCTTAAAGCATTTTTGTCGACAAAAAAATATTCGGGAAATAAACTGCCTTTGGATAAAGCTCGTTAAGAGATGTTTTCACGTGAGGTTGTGATTCATGGTGACATCGTACATTTATACTTCCTTGCAATGCTTAGTACTTTTACATTAAGACTTTACCAAAATTGCATTTTAAAGTAGAACATGGGTTAAGTAGACTACCTATGCTATTATTTTATATTCTGCACGTAATACCAGTTTTGCACAAGTTAAACCAAAGATTGTCGTTTGATCCTATGCTACACTGTAGCATATGTTGTTCGCTTTTTGATGTACAAAATGCAAGCTAAAAATATTATTTTATGTTATTACATACAAGAGTGTTTTTTAAACTTTTTTTAGTATAATTTTGCAACTATTCAAAATGCACTGTTATATAATTTTCCAGTTTGTGTGCATCTATATAAACAAATATTTTAGGAATAAATCCCAAAGGGCTTTTTGATAGATTTGATCACGCCCCGACCAAAATCATCACTTCATAATATTCAAAGAATGATCCATTATCTTATTACTTATATTGCTTATATTTATATAATTTTCAGCAATTGTACGATTAAATATTTAAATATAAAAAAGCATCTCCAGCTTGCGCTACGATTATACGTAATTTGAATTTATGGGACTGTATAGCACAAAATCGATACATAGTGTTACAGTCATTTCATGCATATCTTTTACAATTTCATGCTATGCTATGGTATGCGATTTTAATGATATGCTATGAGATTTCAATGCAATGCTATGAGATCTGTATGCTATGCTATGAGAAATTGAAATGGAGGGCCTAATGATATGATATGCTATGCTATGCTATGATATGCTATGAGATTTGAACAAAAACGCCTCCATACACAAAAGAGTTCCACATAATTCGAAGTAAAATGATAAGAAGCCAAAGTTTACTACTAATCTGCAATGTGAACATTTATTCTTTCAAACAAAAACATTTAAAACCGAGTTAAAATCATGTTGTATGCTATGCTATGCTATGCTATGACGAATGAGATTCTATGAGATTGTATGTTATGGTATGAGATTCCAATGCTATGGTATGAGATTTCAATGCTATGGTATGAGATTTCAATGCTATGCTATGCTATGGTGTATGTTGTAAAAGATATGCTTGAACTGACTGTATCACAGGCAAAAACACTCAACAAATTATATATTGATGAATATAAATTCTTAACCATATATAAAATATCAGCAACAGTTACTGTACAAATCCATATAAAGTGAAATTTCATACTAATTTTAAGTATATCTCTCATATAAAATTTAAAAATTTGTTTACATTTTTAAAAAAAAAAATCATTGTTACGTTTTTGATATTTACCGTCCTTGGACGATCAATAAAGCCTCGTCGAAAATCTTCGCTCGTGGCTGTCTTAATCCATTTCTGCGTTGAATATTGACTCTTTTCCCATTTTTGGTGGTTTGCTCGAATGTTGAAATCGTTGAAAGACGTACTGCAGTTTTTGCCACGCACTTTCTTGAATTTGAATTTTATATGAAGAAAAAATGATTTTATATATCCGATTAACACTAATTTCTATTAAGGAGGCAAACAGATTTAGCTTAACAATTTGAACATTTTTCTCTTTATACAGAGCTCTTTGAAATTTAAAAAAAGATAGATAAATAAAGTCTAAAAATGGCCACAGTCATCCATACTTCTTAGGATCATATATATGAGTGGTATATGATTGATAACATGTAAAATATACGCTTACCCATTTCTACCATATTCTGAAGGATAGATCTCCATTCTCACCTGTCTACAACAACCAATACTTTAAAAATGAATGATGTGCTCATTGATAAGATAAACATAAAGAGGTTGCGCATGTGTACTTACAGAATTACAGATAACATTGTGATAATATATAAGAAGGGAAAAATAGTATGATCTCTTTTACACCGGTGGAAGGAAATGGTGTAGAAAGCTGACAAGGGGGCATACACGCGATTATAGTAATATAACTAATTGTAATTGCAATTCATTAAAATTATGTGTGTTTACAATTTATTCATGTTGCAGTTTTATGGTATAAAATTATCTTATTGTTTATATTGGACTTAAAAAAGATAAGTGCACACTCTTAAAACAGGGTGTTACTTATTGACATATGATAAATGCTATCTACAAATGTAATAAGATAAAAAAAAATGTCACTCCTCCCTGATTAATGACAGAATAAAACAAGAAAATTATTTTATAATTCTAACTAGAGTTATGATAAACATCAAAGATGTGCAGGGGCACGATTATGTATGCGCCATTAACAAATTGTCACTACATGTATTTGTTTGTGGCGAGTTTTCATATAGACACTACCAGTTGTCTAATTCCTTTATGTATCTTATTTTGATGCATAGTAAAACATTGTTAAAATGACAAATTATTCGCTTGTATCGGACCAGTCGTTTGATAATCAACATCAACTTAAAAATAATGCAGGCAAAACATCAACTCGAAATGTCTTATATCAGTCTTTTGTTGCATGTTTGTCGAGTGAGGATGAAGTGTTAGCAAGCTAGATTAACTGTTATCAACTAAATCTTTGAAGTTGTTACATTTTCAATAATATTTTTTTGCGATGTATCAGAACGTACAGTTTTCATTACCAATTATAAACCGTTAAAGTTTTTATGTAACGTGTTAAACAAGCAAACCTGCTCTAATTAATTTAATGCCACGTATGTTTAGTACAAAACTATTTTTAAAGAATGAATGAAGATGTATAAAAGAAACCGTTGTGATGGGGTTTGCTGGAATAGCTGGTGTTGTTGTATTACGGTATTATGTACTGGTAAGTGATGCTAAAGGATTAACAGTACTTGTAAAATTGTTTAAGGTTTTGTTGCAATCTGGTGATCGTTGTTAAGTATGGCACGCCAGATTCACAAAAATGAACTAAATGATATTTTTACAGTTCATGAAATAGATTTATTGAATGTATACTATACTATATTTTACAAAATATACACTATAGTGAACGATCCTTTTTTTTTTTTTTACAGTTTTCATATGTAAAACCATATTTGACGGTTGTTAACTATATATAATTAACGAAAGCTAATCTTACCGAGAATCCTAGTCTATCGACTGTAAAACTATGTTAAGCTCATTGTGTGAATTTGGGCTGTCATAGTTATGAGTTTCGCTGTACTGTTAGGTGTTCTATTTGATCTGTTATATTGTCTGCCGCTGTTGTTGTCATTAATGCTGTGTTGGTAGTCGTTGCTGTCGGTTTTGTTGAAACTGGAAAACATTCTTTTGGGGTTTATTGTACTAATATGCTTAATTGTCAGTTTCGCTTCACTGGAAGGCGATAAAATCGGATTCGTTATAGGTGTAACTGTCATGCGTTCTGCCCTCTTCCGATTTTTGCTGTTTTGGCTGTCGTTGTACGTTTTTCTTTGTACTAAAAATTGACTATTGTTTTCGATTTTGCTCGGCTTTTTGTGTTTTCTTTTATACTTTACTAGATGATATCCCGCGCAAGCGCGGGTATAAACATTTCATACATTAATATGAAACAATGTTTCCTGTACGTGGCCTTTATTTTATTTTTATTTTCTGATGCAGCTGATTTGAAAAAAATTACAAACATTTTTTTTCAGACCAGGGAAAGGAAGTATAGAGTGTGTCGTATATCTTTTCTATTTGTTCTTTAGGTCTAATCCTAATCTCACTTCAACTTTTATCACCGTGGCTAATAAGAAGTTCAGATAAAAAGCCCCCCCCCCCCCCCCCCCATCTGTTCTTGGGTCGCAATTCAGTGTATAAGGTTTATCTCCAATCCGTAGTGGTATAAAAAAGGTAAGCAATTTAAAAAAGCTTGTATATACACGTACATATTTATTTGCACATCTTAAACCAAAGTTGTCATATCCAAGGTTTTTGGTTTGTGTTGTGAGTTTCACTGTAAAAGCAGTCGTTGTGGTGGATTTTACTGAACTGGAAAAGTCTATATTTGTGTTTTACTGTATTTAATGTTTTTGCTGGCGTTGTTGTGAGTTTCGGTGTTCCCTGATAAGCAATACTGTCGAATCAGTTATATAAGGAAGCGTTGCTTTGTGTTTCGATTACAAACTGATTTTTGTTGTCAGTTTCGACGTTTACTGACTGACATTGTTGTCAGTTGTGCTGTATTGAATCTTGTTCTTAGCGTTTCGCTGTACCTGCAGATGTAGAGGTAAGTTCTACTGTACAAGCATTGTTGTGAGTTACGTTGTTTTGGCTAGTTACGTTAGGTGTTTCGTTGTATTGCCTGGCGTTGTTTGTGTTCCACTGTATTGGCTAGCATCGTTAGATGCTCCGCTGTATTTGTTAGCTTTGTTACGCAGTCGCTGTATTCGCTAGTGACGTTGGATGTTCCGCTGTATTGGCGGGCGTTGAACGTTACTTTATGTATACGTAGCCGTGCATTTTTTTCACAATAGATTTCTACGTTAAACTTTTTAAATCTTGGGGCCCCAGTATTGGTCTTGAGGTCATAGTTTTAGCACTTTAGAATCTACATATATTTACACTATCTGCATAGAAATCTCACAAGTATAAATATTGTAGTTCTTGAGAAGATTTTTAAAAATATTTCATATTTTTTCTATGTTAAACTTTGAACCCCTCTTGGGGCTAGTATTAGTTTGGGTGTCACGGTTTAAACAATTCAGAAACTTCACTCTCATATCAAAATTTGGTATAATTCTGGGTGAATTGTTTTTGAGGAGAAGATTTTTTAAGACACACATCATATTTTCACTGTTTGTGATTATCTCCCTTTTGAAAAGAGTTTCGCCCATTCTTTTAACAATTGAGAGTTCCCTTCCCATAGGAGTGCTTTGTATCAAGTTTGGTTAAATTTGGCCCAGTGGTTGTAGAGAAGAAGTCAAACAAGAGGTCCACTGGCCACATCCCTCATCTGAACAACAGTTCTTGTATCTCTTTTAAATTTTTTAAATATAACCTTCTAAAATATTGTCAAACTGACAAAAATTCTCTTATACATATTTTCCGAGAATAAATATAATTTATGAAAAGAAAGCCTACTGTTTTGACACCATATCGTAAGATCTAAGATCCATCAACTGACCAATATTATTATTCCAGGTCTCAACGTATTAAAGATAACAAAAGTGGTAAATGAACAATAAATAATTATAAAAAGTGTCAAAAGGTCACTGTGACCTTGATATGAAGATATGTAATAAGAAGAATGATGCTTACATAGTAATATCACTAAACGTAGCATTGTAGTTCTTGAGAAGTTTATAAACATTTTCCTGAAATGTTTCTATGTTGAACTATGAACCCCTCTTGGGACACCAGTATTGGCATTGGGGTTACGGTTTTAACAATTTAAAATCTACACTATCGGGGGATGATTGCATAGTTATTTTATTAAACGTAGCATTGTGATTTTTAGAAAGATTTCTAAACATTTTCTCTATATGTTTCTATGTTGAACTTTGAACATTTAGTAATTATTTTTTTTTCAAATAATAGTTAACATAAATGTGACAGAACCTTTTAAAAATATTCTATAACATTTTTCAATTGTTTAGAGACTTTAATTCAGAATTGCACTGTCGATTTTGTTGTAAATAGTTGTAATAACCATTATCATTATCTGAAAGCGAAGGTATTGCGGTTTGTAGTTTCATGGTTAAAGTTAAAATTATGTGGGTTTTGTTCAAGGTGTTTATATTTACAGAGTTTTAAATGTAGTTCTCCGTTATATTTAATTCATAGTCTTGTCTTCAAAAATATTGTCATAAAACTCCTTATATTGCCATTATTATCCATGAAAATGGCATTGTTGCATTCTGAACTTTCATCGATGCTTATACTAAAATTTGATTTTATGAAGTTTTTTTTTAAATGGCCTTAAACACTAGTAAATGGTAATTTTATTGTTAATGGGTTTGCTGTGCTTCTTGTAAAATTTGTAATAGTGTTATTTATATTGGAGTTCCCATTTGTGTTGTCATTTGTGTTGTACTTGGCGTTGTAGGCGGAATAATCATTGATATTGAACTTCGTGTTGTAGTTTTGTTTTTCTTAATCGATATTGTTATAAGACTTAGTGTTGGACATTTTGTTGCAGAGGTGTTATGATTAATGTGGAAGTTGACGTTGTGTGTATTGTTGTTTATATTTTTATTTAAATTAATGTTAAACGTAATTTTATTAAACAGTTATTGTTGTATATAGTGTTAAGTGTTTGTTGGTGATGATGTGGTTGCCAATGCTGTATTTGTCTGTTATTTGTTTGTGTTGATATGTTTGATGACGTGGTTCTGTTTATCGCTGTAGTCATGATCAGTTACGTTGTAGCAGATGTCGACGTCGTAATGGTTGTTAAAGAAATAGTGTTTGTCGGCGTTGAAGTGTTTAATTGCGCTGTATTGTTTATTTCCGTTGTAATAGTTGATCGAGTGAGTTAAAGTATATATGTAGTTGTTGTTTTCAGCTTTGCAGAAGATGGTGGTTTAAGTGTAGTTAACGTGGTTGTTCGTGTAGTGGTTGATAGTGGTTGATAGTTATTGCTGGCGTTGTAGTTTAAAAACGGTCGTTCGCTTTGTGGTAGTAAGTTGTGTTGTAGATGTTGTTGCTGTTGAAGTTGTTATTGTTGTTGAGTGGTTTTTGGCGTTGAAATGGTTGATATGGATGTATTGGTTCTTGGCGTTGCAGATTTTGTTTGTATTGAAGTGGTTGTTGGTGTTGTAATGGTTGTTTGCCACAAATTGAATGTTGTTTTTTTCTGGTTGTCAAAGTGGTACTTGTCGATGTATTAGTTGTAGGTTTTATTGTGGTTCTTGGCATTGCAGTGATTGTTGGAATTAAAGTGAAGGATGGCTTTGTAGTTGTTGTTGACGTTGAAGTGGTTGTTGGCGGTGTTGTTGTTGATGGCGTAGTTGTTGTTATTGTCGTTGTTGGCTTTGCACTTGTTGTTGGCGCTGTAGTTGTATTGATTGTTGGCGTGGTAGTGGTTGTTTGCGTGGAAGTGGTTTGCTGGCATTGCAGTGATTGTAGTGGTTTTTATCGTAATGCCTGTTTGTGTGTTAGCGGTTGTTGTTGTTTTAATGGTTGTTGGTGTTGTAAAGGGTGTTGGCGTTGTTCTGGTTGATGACTTTGGTTGGTAGAGTGTTAGGGGTTGTTTGTGTTGAATGGTTGTTGGTTTTTAAAATTGTTGTTGGTGTTGTAGTTGTTTGCAAGTTGAAGTTGTTGGCAATTTGGTTCATGTTGGCTTTGTTGTGGTTGTTGACTTTGTAGTTGTTGTTGACGTTGTAGTGGTTGCTGGCTTAGTAGCGGTAGAGAATATTCTAGTTGTTGTTGGCAATTGGCAATATAGTGGTTGGTGGTGTTTTAGTGGTTGTTAGTGCTGTACTTGTTTAGGGGTTGTTTATGTGGTAGTTGTTATAAGCGTTGTATTTGTAATGGTTGTTTGCGTCGTAGTTAAAGATGCTTTAGTGGTTGTTAGTATTGAAGTTGTTGTTGCTGTGGTCGTAGTAGTTGGTGTTTTAGCAGTTGGTGTAGTTGTCGGTGTAGGGATGTGTTGGCGTTGAAGGTTTAGTGGTTATTGGTGTTTTAGTGGTTTTAGCGTTTATGTGGTTGTTGGCGTTAAAGTTGATATTGATGGTGTAAAGGTTGCTGACGTTGTTTTGGTTGTTGGCTTTGAAGTGGATAATGACTTTGATTTTGTTGTAGTGGTTGTTAGTGTTGAGTTGTTGTTAGCATTATAATTGCTGTTGCCTTTGTTGTAATTGATGTAGTGTTTGTTGTCGTTGTGGTTCTTGACATTGTAATGTTTGTTCTAGTAGTTGTTTGTAATAGAGTTGTTGTTTGTGTTGTTGTGGCTGTTGTTGTAGTAGTTTTTATTGACGTTGTCATTGTTAGTGTTGTTGTTGTTGTTGTTGAAGTTGTAATGTTTGTTTGTTCGCTAGCTAAAGGTTTTTGGTCCACTCCGCTCCCCTAAATCCTTGGCAGATCTCATTACAAAACCTCGGTGACAATCTCTGTGTACGATTGTCTGCAGCTGCGAGTATATGATCCAATCGCAACGTTTAAAATAGGCGCTTGTAAATTATATGTCAAGACTTCAAAAGAAATACGTTTTTAGGTCACCTGAGTCAGTCAGCGTCGAGATTTGTTCAAATCTCTGCAGAGGAAAGGGAGAAAACGTTTAAAATTGAATAGAAACAAAACATTGTAAGTAAACATTAGTGAAGCGAAGATTTTCAAAGAGTACTGTGGAATCATCATTGATCGTTGGGGACCAATGTTCATGGCTTTCGTGGGTAACCCTTGCCCACGAATTTACATCCCCACAAACCTATATACAATCATTAAGGTCTTCCGTTTCCAACAGAAGACCTTATAGGGATTGCAATGTTTCTTATTGTTTTCCCCTTTTTTTGTCCACAAGATTTCTCAGAGATGATTGGGTAGTTTTCTTGAAATTTTCAAGGATGATAGAGAATGATAATATCTCGAGTTTTTTTTTCGAAATTTATTTCCTGTCGTCCGTTTCCGGTCCCATGACAAAAAGCTTGTCACATCAAGATCTCTAAAACGATAAAGACTTGAGCATATAAACTTTGTGAGATTATAGGGCTATAACTGTAGATGTGTTTAAACTATTTTGTTTTGTTCGTCATAACTTCCAGTTGTTACCGAAAGCACTTGAAAAATTATTTTATTTACGTTTACGTATTTTATTTATTTTACATAAAATGAATATAGCAGTACATGTATAAACCCTTATATTTATCATCTATGCGATGTTAAATAAACAAAAAAATCTATTTTCGTTGAGATATCTCAATTATCTCAGGTAGCTTTTTTTAAAAAAAGCTTTTTTGTACCTGCAAGGTCTTGGATATTGTAAGTGACCAAGACACGAAACTTACTGGGATAATAGATATTTGACTGAAGAGGTTTTATTTTGTCGACCGTCACTTCTGGTCCACACCGGAAGAGTTCAAACAAATCAAGCTGTTCATAAGTTAAGATTTTTTCTTTAAATATTTTATTCAGTCTGATGAACAGTTATGTATTGTCGGTAAATGTACTAAAAATACCTCTTTAAATGTCTTTCATCACTTCTGTTTGTCCGTTTCCGGTCCTGAGACAAAAAAAACCCTTTTCTCAAGGGGATCTCAAAACTGACATTTAAAAACATATTGTTTTGTTTCAACTACATAGGGGGGTCGGGATACAATCAATTTCAATAAGTTCGGATATGTGCATCTACCAATATTTCTTTGCCTACAATTGGGCCCATTATTTTAAGAAAAATAGAAAATAAGAGAACAAATATTTGAATAAGAATATTTACCTGTCTGTCGTTTCAGAGTAAATTATTTACATTTTTGATACAAGAAAGCAATATTTTTGGGCACATTATATAGAAAAAAAAAGAAATTTAATTCACCAGAATTGCTCTGATAGTAACTAATTGATAGAAAAGAAGCTGTGTTATCTAGATTTGATTGTTTGTGAAGTTGCTTGTCGTTATATGGTGCATGGAAATATCGTGCCTTCATGTGTGACGTTAAGAATGGTCATACCAATATTTGATTTAAGGTGTGGTTTTTCAAACATGATTGAAACAATAGTAGCTGTTGTTATTAACTGTTGTTATTGTTGTGTATGTTGTCAGCGTTTCAATAAAGTGTGTGGTTCATAGTGTAGTTGTCGTTGGTGTTGCCGTTGATGTTGTACTTGGTGTTGAACTTGTTGTAGTTGGTTTTGTACTGGTTGTTGTAGTCAGAGTTATTGTTGGTATTGTAGATCGTGTTGTAGTTGTTGTACTCGATCACTATTGGTATTAGATTTGTTTTTGGACTTGTGTTGGACTTAAAGTTGTAGTAAGTGATGTACATGTTTTAGGGCTTGTTAAACTTGGTGATGTACACGGTGTTATGTTTTGGGGTTGAAGTTGGTTTTGTACTCAATGATGGCCTTGTAGTTGCTTTAGTAACTTTTTTTAATCATAGTTTAATGTGATGTATTTGATTTTAAACTTGTTTTTTCAGTGTGTTGCAGTGCTTTTTCTTTGTAGTGGTTATTGGTTTTGTACATGTTGTTGGCTTAGTGGTTGTTAAATTTAAATGGGTTGTTTGTGTTGTAAAGGTTGTTGGTTTTCTAGTGGATGTTGGTTTTTAAGGGGTTGTTGTTGATGTTTTAGTGGTTGTTTGTTTTATTCTTGTGGTTGTTTCTGCAGTGGTTGTTTTCATTGTAATGATTGTTGGTTGTGTTTTTGATGATGGTTTTACATCGATTCCTGGTTTTGTTGTGGTTGTTGGTTTTGCAATTGTTTTTTTTTTGGCATTGGTTGTTGTCGGTTTTTAGCGTTCATAAGTTATGCATGAGTTGTTGTTGTTTAAATGGTTGTTGATATTAAAGAGGTTGTTGGTGTTGTAGCGGTTGTTGGCTTTGTAGTTGTTGTTGGTGTTGAAGTAGTTGTCAGTGTAAATATTGTTGGTGGTAATGTAGCGATTTCATGTGTTGTAATAGTTGTTAGCTTTGTACTAGTTGTTTGTCTGAAAGTGATTGTCGGTTCTGTAGTGGTTTTTGGTGTTGTAGTGGTTGTTGGTTCTATAGTTGTTGTTTGTGTTGAAGTGATTGTCGGTTCTGTAGTGGTGTTTTTTGTGTTGTAGTGGTTGTTTTTGTTGTAGTAGTTGTTGTAATTGTAGTAGTTGTTGGTGTTGTAGTAGTTGTTGGTATTACAGTGGTTGTCGGTGTTGTAGTTGTTGTCGGTGTAGATGCAGTTAGTGGTAGTGTAGTGATTGTATGTGTTGTAGAAGTTGTTGGTTTTGTAGAAGATACTAGCTTTTTATAAGCTGTTGTTGTAGTGATCATTGTTGTTGTTATGGCTTTCTGCGTTGTAGTAATTGTCGGCGTTTTAGTAGTTGATGTTGTTGTTGTAGTAGTAATATTTTTTGGAATTGTACCTGTTGGTATTGAAGTGGTTATTGTTGTATTAGGTGTTGGCATTGTAGTGGTTGTTGCTGTTGTAGTGGTTGTTGCTGTTGTAGTGTTTGTTGCTTTATTAGTTATTGATTGCTTTGTAGTTGTAGTGGTTGTTGGCGTGGTAGTGGTTATTGCTTTTGTAGTAGTTATTGGCATTGTAGTTGTAGTAGGTGTTGCTGTTGTAGTGGTTGTTGCTTTTGTAGGTGCTGTTTGCAGCCTCCTTGAAGTTGCCGCTAAATTTGTTATGGTCGAAGGTTCCTTTAATATGTTCAATTTTGAAAACGACAAGATCGATATGATCACGGGAAAGCTTCCAAAGTAAGTAATTCCAGTGAAATTCTGAATTCCTTTCTCAACGACTTTCTTCAAAAACTGGTTAGTTATTTCCCTGTTTCCAGTCTTCAAGAATAGAAGAAATCTTACTACTAT
>CM065920.1:28119983-28219983 GCA_033439105.1 Magallana nippona | reverse complement strand
TAGTTGATGATTTAAAAATGCCATAGATTAAGGTAGAATTGTTTGATATACTGAGAGAGACTAAAAATAGTAGGTTCCATCTAATCCATTTGCCATCAAACTTTGCTAAATGGATTTTCGGAAGTAAATTAAGATTGAAATTATTGATTTATTCTTTTTTTTTTTTTTTTTTTTTTTTTTTTTTTTTTTACATTGGCACAAGATATTGTAGCTTACACATAATGTTACAGACATAGTCAAAAAATGATTGTTGCATTAGGTTTTATATATTTAATTTTGCAGCACAAATGTTGTGATGAACTATACAGAAGTGGAGACCAAAGTCAGAGAGGCCACAAATGATGATGCCTGGGGGCCCCATGGTCAAATTATGCAGGAAATAGCTCGCTACACATTTACCTATGAACATTTTCCAGAGGTCATGGGAATGCTGTGGAAACGAATGTTGCATGACAACAAGAAAAACTGGAGACGAACCTACAAGGTAATGGTGTCAAATTAAGAAATACATAGCAATTCTGGAATTTTAAACAAAACATCATATATCATGCAATTTTTCAAAGAATATTTTATAACTAAACTTTGAACTTGGAGAGTAATTAATAGTTAAAAGAAATATTGAAGTCCAGAATTTTTAGAGGTGATGAAATAATTATTTTCATCTTGTTCATTTTACTCATTAAAAGGCAGTAAAATATATAACTGTTTATATTTTGAAAACAGTAATATTGAGAGAATTTTATTTAGGATGTAAAGCTTTAAATTATGATTTTATGTTCATTGCAGTCCTTGCTACTATTGGCATACCTTGTTAGAAATGGATCAGAAAAATGTGTCACAAGTTGTAGAGAACACCTTTATGACCTCCGTGGACTAGAGAGTTACACATTTACTGATGAATTAGGGAAGGACCAAGGATTAAATGGTAGCGTATTATATTCCCAAGACAATGGTAGATTCTTTTGTGATTCCTTTTTGATATCGGTCTCAATAACCATATTATATTTATTTTCAAAATTGACCTTATGATATCATTTTGGGGGGGGGGGGGGGGGGGGGGGGGGGCTTCGAAAACTTGTTCATTCTGTAAAGGACTAGTTAAAACATGATTGTATACATACTTTTTCCAGTTATCTGAATTTATTTTTTGTAAATGTTATACATTTTCACGCATTTTAGTGAGAACCAAAGCAAAGGAACTGGTAGACTTTATTCAGGATGATGAGCGGTTACGAGAAGAACGTAAAAAGGCCAAAAAGAATCGTGATAAATACATTGGAATGTCCGGTGATAGTTATTCTTCCACAAGCAGATACAGTAAGACACCTACAGTAGTAGAGAATATAGCACTATTTTAAAATAAGTGAAAAAAAAACAACTTTAAAACCAGATTTGATTGAAAATTATTTGTAAGGTAATTCTTATTTTTAGGGACTTAATTTAAAGTTGGAAAACTTGCTAAAAATTGATATGCCAAATTAAATGGCTAAGACAGTGTTCTTCAGTGGCAGTAGAACTGGGTTGATAATATGATTTTTGTATTTTGTAGGTGACAGATATGATGAGGAGCCTGCATCTACCGGTGGTGGTGGTGGGGGAGGTAGTGTCAGTAGCACTAGTGGCAGGTCAAAGTACAGACTAGACGAGATTGATGACTGGGAGACTGGCAATAAATCTATAGCCACAGAGGCCGTAGACAAGGTCAAAGGTCTGTGGAACAAAGTTCAAGGTCGAAGAGGTCCGGACGATATAGTAGACTACAGGTGAGGAACAAGATATGTGAACAGTAGTAAAACAATCTTTGGATATATAATTTGGAAAGGAATTTAGGGCTACGCAGATAATAAATTGGCAGAAAAATATGAAAGCTTCACTGCTTATTCTGCATGAGGGAGGAAGGCATTTTTGTTACTTTAGAAGTAAACATTACCGGGTAAATTTCAGTATTGTGTTTTTTTAATTAATGGAAATTGAGTCTAATATAAAATGATTAAAGATTTAAAGACATGAATGATGATGAAGTTTGAAGCTTTGATGTTTTCAATCATTGTGGTATTAATCTGCTTACTGTTTGGTCTGTTGGTGTAAACATTTCATAAGAAAACTTTCATCAACATTATATAGATGTTTACACAAGTTTTACTATTATATGAATTTGCTTTCATTTAATATACTAAAGTAAGAAGTTGTGCTTCTCAGAAGTTTTTTCTCACTTTTAACATCTACCTGGCTTAATGGGGGAAATGGATATATATGTAAAGAACTAGGTACCCTTTTAACATAGTGATAAATCTACTATGAGGTAATGTAACTTGAAAACTCATATGTATTCTTTTGTCCATATTAGTGTTCTGACTTGATCAGTTCCATAGTAGATATATTTGATTGATGGTAAAGTCCTTGTTGTTGGCTATAAACAGTCTGTGTGGGGGATTTGTGTCTGTTTTGTTTGATTGATGTGGTATATCAGCCAGCATGTCACTTTTGTAGCTCAAACCGCGCCCCTGGTGGCAGAAAGAACAGTTTGACTGACTTTAGGTGAGAACTTATACTAACCAAAAGTTAAAAAAAGGAGAGAATTCTTTGTATACTAACAGTCTTGAGAATGTTGTATAAAGATGACAGCCAGTTTGTCAAATCCCTGTTGTATGATGATTGAATTTAGCATCCTTGTATTGCTGGATTGCCTGCATATTGAGTTTTCATAGAGTTTGTTAGTTTGGTTTGAGTTTTCTATTGATTTTTTTCTAGGGGCTAGTCTCAGACTGCTTCTGTTATGATTTCATTATGAATAAAAAATATGATATTTGAAACGAAAAGAAAATTGCTTTTAATTTAACTCTTCGAGTTTGAAATTATATAACCAGAAGGATTTCTATCCATGTTTGATTGCCAGAAAAAATTATAACATCATAACTATTAAGCTCATCATATGTTAAAGCAATACTTTCCTATTAAAACCTTGACAGAATTCATCTGTGTCACTCTAGAAAAGGTTCTCTTAAGTTCGAAAAAGACATCAATGCTGCATGTATAACCCCACTAGGAAAACATTTTTCCTTTCAAGTCCACATATCCTTTTGTCTTTTAAGTCTAGTTTTTGTGTTTGATCTTGTTGTTGTGGGCATTGTCCATTTATGTATTACGTACATCACAGGAGTTGAAATATAGTCGTTGTGATGGATTAGATTCAAGCATATATAACTAACTCTTTCAAATGCAGCATGTTAAGCACAACTGAATATTAAATTCAGTTTGCACCTTTTTTCACCCAAAATATAGGAGCCTTGTTATAAGCATCCAGAGAAACCTGAAAAATCCATATTGATGCATATTATACTTGTACATATATACTGGATGATGAATGTTTATGATATTTCAAGTTTATTTTATATGTATAAAAATTATGTATAGTGGTAAAGTTATCTTCACATATTGGGAATCCAGGACACACATTCTATTATAAAAAAAACACAGGATGTACATGTATTGTGTAAAATTCATGTATTTTCCTCTTGACTAAAAAATTTATGTAATGGCATCTGAAAAATTTCAGTAATAAATATAAATTGAAGACTTGTGATTTAGGTATTATAAACCCTCAAGGTATAGTACAGAGAATGATTAGTTTGATATACCCATTTAATACACTACTGCACTACTGTATAAAGTCAAACCTCTGGGATTGTATGGATGAAAAGTCTTGTAAAATTGACTGTGCATGTATTGTGTTTGCTTTTGCTTTATATCAGCACTAGGTTTCATTTAGCCTACTGTTTTATAGCTTGTTGTTTAGAATAATCAAATGAACATGCTCAGAATTTCATCACCATTTCAAAATTTATCTTGCAAAGAAATCTTATATTTACTAGTGTGTCTAAAGTATGGTACAAATATGCATTTAATATTCTTTTCCATCATCCCATCTTCATACTGCAATTTCCAACTGTATTTTGCTCAATCTATTCTCTAGCTTAACAGAACATTGGTATGTTAAATTTCAATATATTTGTTGTAAAATATAACCTCTGACATGCAGTTTACTATTTTCACTTTCATTTTGAAGTTAAAGTATGTCTTCTACTTGGAGAACATGCTGCTGTTTTGAGATTCTAAAATCTTTCAAACCTGTATCTCTGAATGGAGTAGATATTTTGTGATGTTTGATGGCATTGTTTTCTCGTAGTTGTGTACTTCACTGTACACAGTGGTGACTCTAACCCTAGTTTTCTCTATTGACAAAGGGAAACATTTCAGTATGTCATGCAGAAATGTTTTAAAACTTAGATACAAAACATACTAATACATGTATTATGGTATCACTATTGTATTCATGCATGACTTTACAGCTTCTTTATTATAAAATCATTTTTGTTTTAGACCTGTTTACTCTTAGAATTTTTCATAAATAACTGTCACTGAGGTGTTCGTTATATGTGAAAAAAAGATGTGAATGAAGAAATGTCCTGTTTTTCTGTGTTATACACATTAAAGTAAAATCTTATTAAGGAGACTTTAAATTAACATTGCATTTCAACATACCGGTAAACTATTAAAAAATGTCAAAAAGGATAAACAGGTCAATGATTTATTTGGATTTTTCATAATGTTATGTACTTGAATTTTCTAAATGCAGTAAAGAAGTATTTTTTAATTAAAAGATTGTCAGTTTAAGTAAAATGTTACATGTAGTATATCTAAATTTACTACATAATAAATCATTAATTTGACTTTATAGAAAAGGATATGGAACTGAAAATCAAGTGTCATTTCAAACACTTAAAAATTGATTATTTAGAGAATATGGGGAGGAAGGTATAACCCTTGAAGTTTAGTAACACATTTGCATGATAGACAGTTAAAAAACATTCAATAAGTGTAGACCCTTTTCTACATGCATATCAACTTATCAAAATAATTGCTTTTAAAAAGAAGTAACTGTGTTGATTCCTAGTTTGTTTCTTTTAGCAAATGTAGTTTTAGATTGTTGTAAAGATGAGGTCTTGTAAAAATTGATTGAAAGCATGTACCGGTAGTACATGTAGTTGAATTACATGGGCCTCATCCTCAATGTAAAAAATTAATTGGTTACTAATAATCACTAATATTTTGACTGATTCAGAAATAAATATCTATGAACTTGGAGCTTTGTTGATAATGATCTTTACATATTGCATGTCATTGAATACATGTAGTTTTTAGTAGGTAAGCTTAATGCATGTACTATTTTACATGTAACTTCTGGCAAAGATTTTGTCCCACCCATATTCATCATTTATAAAAAATAATATTAGACAGTGACTTCACCTCCCCCCCAAATAAAAAAAAAAGATTGAACAAATTGAACAAGGGCACGGCAAAGCCAGGTTTCTCCTACAAAGAGAGCTCAAGATGAAATTGAAACTAGATTTTTCAGACAGAGTCAGCATGCAACATCTGTTCTAATGTCAAATTATTAATTCTGTTATGCATACATTCACTTTTCCCATTGACCTTTGAAATGACAGATATGCCTACCTGTAATTTCTCTACAATGAGTGTTTGATTGTAGACTGTAGGCTTGAGTACTGCACCTGTTAATCAAGTGGAGGAAAAGTGGAGAATAATATGAAATATTTTATTTTGAGTTTCATTATATTTTACAGTGACGAACCAGAAAACAAATACGATGATTTTGACGATACTCCAAGTTCAAAGTATTCCTACAAAGATGATGACGAAGAGTTTACATCTGTAGAGCGTACACACACAACAAGAACAGAGAAAATCACAACGAATCGCCGCACACGATCTGTAGGGAAAAAACTTGACCTAGGGGCATCTTCTAGTTTAGGAAAAGATAAATCCGACACAACGGTAATTAAGTTTATAAATTGTCTAAATCTTGTCATGGATGTTTTGAAGGCATTAATGTTTGAAATGTAATTTTATTGGATATCTATATTGAAGTAGACATTGCTTGTCAATGAAAGATTTTTCTAAATCTTTATCTTAAAAGTAAATTCCCGAACAATTGTAGCTATAAATTTTTCAAATTACATTGTATTTGATTCTTTAGTCACAGACCAGTAGCAACGGTGTGAGAGATGACCTTGGACCAAGCTTACTCGACATGGGAAATGCCAAGTCAGGGGATGACGGCTTTGCTGATTTCAAATCAGCGGCAGCAAATGGTGATTTTAATCCAAGAGGAGATACGACAGCTGGTAAGATCATTTTGTTTATTATCACAAATAAATCTTTGTTGGATGATGTCCCTTGTAAAGTGCTCTTAATTGTTCATTGTTTATATTGCAGTTTCTCCAAACAAAGAGTTTGGGGATTTTGCGGCCTTTGACAATGGTTCCAGTGTTGCCAAACCAACAGGGTATGAACTGTAGAAACTGTTATATGTAGTGTTGTTAATAGTATTTCACTAAATCAGTAAAGCTTAATTTTTTTTTAGACTATTGAACAATTTATTTGAATGATCCCAGCTGTTACAGTAAATTATTTCATCACTGTTCCTTCCTTATTTTTGTTACATGTACATGTATCTGTGGAACTTAAGCAACAATTCATCATTGTTTTTTGTAGGTGCACATTGTATTTCAAATCTCCAGTTTCAGGTTGTTAGACTTTAGGTGTGTTTTTCTGTTGATTCTAGAAGTGATAGCTTTGCAGACTTCTCTCAATTCAACCCAGCTGCTGCTAGCTCTTCAAGTTCAGCGACAGCAAGCAATGATTTATTGGACGTGTTTGGAAACACCCCTGCCTCTGTTTCCAGCAGTGGTAATATGGGTAATCCAGCTATGGCCAACATAAATATGTCTGGGATGAACCAGCCCATGATGGGCATAAATATGGGAATGAGTGGAGTGCCAAATCAGGTAAGTGTGAAAAAAGTGACAAAAATGTATATATGTTCTACATGTATCTCTTTTAAGATTTAAGGGGTACTTTATTTTGTGTTCTAAAAAATACTGTTTACTTGGCTTTTATGAAAGCTTTCTTTTAACATTCCCCTTGATATATTCCCTATTTTATTAATAGATAAAATAGAATTAAATTGCTGTATTTAAAAATTAATGTTGGCAATCAAAATCTGGGAAAGACAAAAGAAATACTCTAGATATTAATTGCTTACCAAACTTTTTAATGTCCATTAATTACCAGAGATCTAAATTGTTGCTTCATTTTCTGAACCTCTGATATTCCTTCTATGTACAGATGGGAACGAATCCTCAGATGATGGGTATGACATCACAACCTCAGATGACTGGAATGAACATGGCTCCGGGAATGTCTCAAGGCATGATGGCACCAATGGGAATGCAGCAGGTTTGATTGGGAAATATGACATAATTCATAGTTTAATTTCTAGAACATCGAGAAAAAGATGTCTTTTTAAAACTTAAATAAGTGGTTTGTTCTATCTATGTGATACTGCATGTTTCTGTATATCAGAGTGCAAAATTTATCACTTTAGTTATTTGTGGACTTATTTTTTAAATGGACAGATGGAAATCAGAATATTCAGCTTGTTGTCGGTAAATTGGAAACTTTGTCACTACATGTTTTGATTATGTTTTCCAGCCAATGATGATGCAGCCAGGAATGCCTCAAAATGTGGGATTTGCAGCTAGTTTTCCAATGCAGACCACAGGAATGGTAAGTCAGACCTGGCTAAAAGGAAAGTGCTAGTCTAAATAGCATGTTTATTCAATTGGAATGTGTTGAAAACATGAAATTAAGTTTTTGAGAAAAGACTGCCACTTTCTTTAACGATTAGATGGTAAAATATTGCATGTTACTAAATTTTTTTAACTAATGGTAATATGATCATGGGGTAATATTGTTCAACATGTAAATGCATGATAAGGTGTCCTCTGCAAAATGGATGTATGAACACTGGTAATGGAATGGATTTTAGTTTAGTATGGATGCCATGAAAAACTCGGCTGAAATCTGCATCTGATGAGAAGAAAGCTTATTTAGTGTTCTTTGCAGATCAGATAATCTCCCTTGCTTCAGTCACGCACACAAGTACATAAAGATATATTTGAGCACAATCGTGAAACCCTAATCCCAATCAATTCCCTGACACATCAGATTCTAGGAGCTTAATATACAGTGTATTTATCAGTGAATCCATGATATCTAAAGTTATATATGTGATGTTAACAAAAATGTGAAACATTGTTTCCCTAACTAGCATGCTACAGCTGTATGTAAATTGGGTTTGGCTCAAATTAACACTTTGTACAATTTCCAATATTTGTCAAATTTGAATTATTCCACATTGTGTCAAGTTTAAAATCCCTGTTATCAGTAATACGGTTTAACAGAAGTATCAAAGTACATGTATCAAAGCCTTGTTTCACTGTCATAGAGTTCCTTTATCATGATAACCATGTACCGAAACATTCTAATACCATGTAACTTTAGGTTGCAGAAAAAACGGAAATAACTAGCATTACTACTACATCCACATCTGAAACCAAGGTTGGTTTTTTTTTCACCCTCCTTTCAGCTTTATATATAGCTGGAGAGTAAAAATACTGGTACCAACAATGTTACACATCACAAACAAAGACCCAGGCAAAGTGAAAATCGAGATTGATGGATAATTATTATTCCCATTTCATTTACAAAAAGTTTTTGGATTTTTTCCTTTGAGTGTCAAGAAAAAAATTTTGCTCTGAATATTGCATAATTTTCTTCATGTATCGTAATTTGATAAAGAAAGTCAATGAGTCTTTGTATGTGGTGTGTGTGTCTTCTCTTCTTGTTCATTGCTATATTGCTTTCATGTATATGCTAGATTTACAAGTTGTGAAACGTGTGTATAATTGAACAGGCACAAGATGTGCTATATTACATTGTATTGATTAAGACAACCTATGTACCTGAGATTCAGATTCTTGGAGGGAGTTACATGTCATGAAGAAAAAATGATTAATAGTTGAATAATTTTAGATATTGTTGATTATTATCAATTTTCAAAAACATGGACATACATATGTGTTAGTCAAGTATTAAAAAGTAATGTGGACCAAGGAAAACTTTGATTTTAATCATATTTCATTTGCATAATACCCAAACATGTATTAGGAAGAATTAGGTGGTGGAAATATATATACATGTGTTTAATTCATTACATTCTTGAAACCACATTTACTTTAGTACCTCTTTTATGTATCTGCCTATACTTATCATATATACCTGATTACTGTATTAAATATCATCCTTGTAACCAAATGTACATGTACACAGATGACATCGGGATGAACTTTGTTTAATGCTGCATCTCTACCAAAAAGGATTACATGTATATTGGTAAATTAAAACAGGGTAAAAAAATATGATAAAGAAAAGCTCCAATTTATCCTATTAGCTATTGTATTTCTTTGCCAAGGTTCAGAAATACATGTACAATAGAAATTGTATTTCATTACAAATCATTTAGAATTTTATTCACTAAATGTATAGAAGTATTTGCACACTACATGGTGCTATAAAACTGCTATACAAACCAAACAGAAAACAAACGACATGTGTTCAGGTAAGTAATAGATACAATGTGTTGGATTTGGTAAGGTAATTAAGGCTTGTAACAAGTGTTTCCATTGTCTTCTGTTGCAGCAAAAGAATGCCAACACCTGGACAGACACCGGTAAAGTCAACATCAATCTGGACGGGCTGGGTTCCTCCAACAAGTTCCAGAAGCATTCACAGCCGTCCATGAATCAGTTACAGCAGCAGTCTAGTCCAGGTGAGTGTCCCTCCCCACCACCAACCCATCCCCCGCCCCTCCTCTCACGTAGACCATTTGGTTAACACGAAAAAATAATTTTCTAAAATATCTTTTGAAAGTTCTCTGTAGTCTTGTTTTCCTCCAGTAATCTTTATCCTTATTGAATATAGCTGAACATTTCTTAAATATCTTTACAATCTCTCCTTTTCCTATTTTTTTTTTCTTTTTATCCAAAGCTCTTGACCATTCAGAGTGAAATGTTAATACAAATGTAAAGGACAACTGTTTGATAAATACTTTCACAAATTTTCATGCTTTTCCCTTGTGAATTCTTTGCATGAATTTAATCATCAAGAATGACTGTCACATGAATGATAAGAAAGTCCTATATCTATTAATTCTTACTAAAAGCTTTACTGACAGAAAACAGTTACTAAACCACTAGATTTTGCATGTGTTTAAGGTGTACCAGTCAACTCTTGGAATCCAGAGTTGTATCAGATGGGCTACCCGCCTGAATATGGTATCTGTTTAAAGTTAACACTATATTCTTGCTGTGCATGTTCTTAATAATTTTTTGCATTGTCTCAAGTTTCTTTGTATCACTTATGACTGGCTTAATTTCATTATTTTTTCTCCCCTAGCATATAAATTATTATAGTTACAATAAGTTGTAAGATTGTCAGAGGCATTGTTCTGTTGATTGCTGTGCATTATGGCTGGTAGTTTTCTCTTGATTGGCTCTGGTTTATCCACATTTGTTCTATTTTTTATCGATTTGTGGTGTTGCCTGAATATCTCAGCAACTACAAATTTTGGTGCTGCCTGAATACATGTATCTCGACAACTACAAAATTTGGAGTTTGGTATTTGGAATGTAATATAATACCAATATGTGTAAACCAAAGGCGCCTGACATTAAAAATATATCTTTTATTATTATAGTGTATGGGATAACTTTATTATTAATAGAAAAAAATTAACATCAGGCGTCTGTGGTGTAAACCCCATCAATGCGGTTAATTATGAAATGTTTTTAAATTTTGCCCAGATTATCCGATATAACCTGAGGCACTGCACGCTTTATAATCCACAAAGCGGCCGGATTATAAAAAAGCGTGCACTGCCTCAAACCAGGTTATATTGAATAATCTGTGCAAAAATTAAAAACATTCCATTTAATGTAATTTAAAGATAAAAAAATCAATTATTAAAGATAGAAATTATTTATTTTTGCATAAAATTTGAATTTACTAAAAAAAATGTTCTGGATGGGGGTTAACTTTGTCAAGGGGTGTGACTACATAGCTAACCAGGTTATACAAAATAATTTTTTTTCCTGTGGGATTAGCCAATCAAAATGCTTGTTACAAATAAATTTAAATTATTCTGATATGAATAAAAAGTCATAGGTTTTGTTTTGTTATGCTGATATGGTGGATGTGAAGTCTTCTGTATTAATAAGGTTCTGTAGCTTTTCTCTACAAAAGTTCATGACCACACCAAGCTGAACTTTACACTGATGCATCTTTCTGTTTTGTCTGTGAACATGAAATAATTTTCTAGCAATACTCTGTAAACCCTTTAGTTTTCTATTTAGCTATATTTGTATAATGAAATATATTATTTTCATAAAGTGTGGAATAAAGGAAATAGTTTAAGCTATTTTTTTTCCATTCGAGTGCATTGAGCATTTTCTAGTACACTTAAAAACAGTTTTATTGAGAAATATACATGTAGTTTAGAAAAAGAAAATGGTGTATCTATTACATTTGTAATTTTTATTTATGTTTATTAAGGCTTGATAGTTGTATAACTTCTTATGCAGTTCAAAACAATTTCATACAGATCTGTACATGACTCTAATTGAATGAAAAGAGATGTTTTGAATGCTTTTAGCTTTTATTGATCTTAAGATAGAACAAGAACAAAAGAGGTACATTTATATATGAAATTATTACATTAGATTAAAGTTCCCAAAGAACTAATTAAGTTATGTATACATGATGAACAATTGGTTAAACTACTAACACCTATTTAAAGATTCATCTACGTTCAATTTTATTTCTGTAAGTAAGAGAGATGAGTTCACACTTTTTTATGAATCGACAGGAATGATGATGGGGAACCAGCCAGGGATGAGTGGTGTACAGCAGGGAATGCAGAACATGGCAATAAACCCTGGCAGTATGATGGGTCAGCCCGCACCTATGATGGGTCAGCCCGCACCTATGATGGGACATCAGATGGGTAAGTTAGACAATAAACTCTGATAGTATGATGGGTCAGCCCGCACCGATGATGTGGCATCAGATGGGTAAGTCAGACAATAAACTCTGCACTTATGATGGGACATCAGATGGGTAGGTAAGACAATAAACTCTGGTGGTATGATGGGTCAGCCTGCACCTATGATGGGACATCAGATGGGTAAGTTAGACAATAAACCCTTGTGGTATGATGGGTCAGTCCGCACCAGTGATGGGGCATCAGTTGGGTAAGTAAGACAAACTCTGGTGGTATGATGGGTCAGCCTGCACCTATGATGGGACATCAGATGGGTAAGTCAGACAATAAACCCTGGCAGTATGATGGGTCATCCCACACCAGTGATGGGACATCAGATGGGTAAGTTAGACAATAAACTCTGGGGGTATGATGGGTCATCCCGCACCAGTGATGGGGATCAGATGGGTAAGTTAGACAACAAACCCTTGTGGTATGATGGGCCAGTCTGCACCAGTAATGGGGCATCAGAAGGGTAAGTAAGACAACAAACCCATGTGGTATGATGGGTCAGCCCCCACCAGTGATGGGGAATCAGATGGATAAGTAAGACAATACTAGTAAACTCTTGTGTATGATGCGTCAGCCTGCACCAGTGATGGGGCATCTGATGGGTAAGTTAGACAATAAATTCTGGCGGTATGATGGGTCAGCCAGCACCAATGATAATACATCACCGTCACATCCTTAAACTCTGATAAATAATTGAATCAGTTGTTACTTGAATTGATACATTATAGTCTGCAGGCTTGTAAAAGAACGACAGAAATATTTGATATAAGAGTTATCTATAAGGTATATGTTCCGTACATCTGGTAATATTTGCGATGATCTAATTTTCGCTCTTTTTGCGATCTCTTTTAAATCGCTAAATATTGAATATGCAGAAATTCTGTATTATTTTCTTTCAGAAACTTATAAAATCGCAAAAAATGACTGACACAAATTAAAAACACAACACATTTTTCTCTTTTGGCAAATTTTGTGACACGCCAAAAAAAATGGATATAGGGTTTATAATTTTGGGCATCTGAATTTCAATGGAAACATAATAAGCTCCTCTAATCTTTTTTTGAGATTGTTATTTGAGATAAATTTGACCAAGTTTATGAAATTCAGTTGGAATCAAGCAAGAACTCGTATAAAAATTGTATTGTTTTGTGATGAGAATATTAAAAATTTCAGGAATGGCTGTAGGCATGCAAGGAAACATGGGAATGCAGACAGGAATGATGGGTAATATGCCTGTTGGGTCAATGGGAATGCAGAGCAAAATGATGGGTCAAAGTCAGTTCCAGCAGAAAACCGATGCAGCATTCAGTGCTTTTGGAAATTTTGGAAAAAAGTGATCTAAAGTGCATATGTTTTAAGTGTTTAGTTTTAATAAATTCTTACAATGTATGAGAAAAGGTCAGTAATCTCCATTCTTAGATCATGAACTTTACCATGCTGGAGATAACAATTAAATTGATTCACCTCGGAAATTTTCCAGCTATGCGGTGATATATCTCAGTACGTTGATGTGGAAAGTTTTTATGACATGAATGTTGTGTTTAATATTTCATGGAATGGAATACTGATGTGATAGAACAGATCATAATTGATGTGAAAATATACAATATTTACCATACTTACTATATTTTTTTTTAAATTGTGCAATACATAATTATTTTTTGTTTACTATATGATTTTGGGTCAAATACTATTTACATAATGAAGACTTGGGAAGAATTTAGCTTGAGGTAACCAATGTCACATTAAGGGACAATATTGCATGAAATCTTATCCATGTCTCTGCAATAGATATTTATCTAAATCCAAGACTAGAAGAATTGCTGTTAAGAAATGCATGTTCAAGCTTTTAATTATGTTTTTTTGTTTGGGTTGTGATCATGATGTTAAAACAAAAACCACATGTAGACTTAAAAATTAAATCTGATGTCAAAAATTAAAATCTGTTATTAAAACTGGATGTAGATAGTTGCTATTTATTAACTTTAATCTGTAAATGTATAAACACTGTAATGTATGCATTTCTATACCGGTAATTTAGAATTTGATTTTAAACCCTTCAATTTTTGTTTTTTAAAGAAGTTTGGTCAGAATACTGGTAATATTGACATTTTTTCCAAATCATTCAGATATGCAAATTGGCTTTATAATTATTTTTGAGAAAAAAATTCCTTTGATTTATGGCATTATAATTTTTCTGGATGGCTTTGAAAATAAATATTCTTAAGTTTCTTTTCTAGCATATATGTTCATTTATTTATTCATTGGAATGAATGTTAAGAAATGGGGTAAAATCAAATTGAACTCAGTTTTTGAAGTGATTTAATTAATGTTAATTATTGCTATTCTTTATTTCAATGAGAAGTTGTCAGTAAACACTGTGATGCATTAATATTTACGTATTATTCAGAGTTTACCTTTTTCAGTTTGTTTTGTTTTACTAAAAGTGGTACATTGGCCTATACTTACTAGATTTAAGTATTAACCTATAACCCAGAAAAAAAAGTTAAAAATGTTATATTTAAACTCAGTAAGTCATAAATACAAATTCTCCTAAATGTGTTATGTAGAATTTATTAATAGAATATGAATTCAAATGGAATTAATCAACTACTGTATGAAGTAAAGTTAATCATGACTTCATCTGTATTTTTATTTGACAAAGAGATGTTTATGATTATGTTTAACAAGATTTTCAAACAGAAAATTCATTTAAAAAGGAATATTCTTCATTGCTTCTGAGTTTGAAATGTTATTAAGCTGATATTTGAAGATTGTGTTATTTTTTTTTCCTTTAAGAGAGTTATCTCACCATTGTCTATTGAAAACATCAAATATATCAAAGGAAGAACATATCTAGGTGTTGGAAAAGACTTTTTTATTATGTGATATGCTACATTCCAGTGAAGGTTCATGTCTACAATGAATTTCGGCAATTACAAATTTGCTCACTAACACTGCTAATATTTAAAAGAGTTTCTCAAATAATCACAAATATCTTGCCTGCGTGTACTTTGTGCTATTCATTGGGTTTTACATAAAATCATTTAAATGCCTTAAAGTACCATTTGATGAAATGATTTTTTTTCTTTAAAATCCTCTCGCAATATGGGTCCAAATGATTAAATTGTATTTTGTTCATTTTTTGAGGTTTTCATGTTTATGTTGGATGTAGGGTTAGTCAAGAAATTAGTCAACTGGTACTTTATTGCATAAACAATTGATCAATTTTTTTTATGTGTACTATTTCAGGTCTGTCTGCATGTACTTTTGTGGATGAAACAGTAGTCTTTTATCTAGGATTTGACCAACTTATATATTTTATGAAAATTACATGTATACAATTGCAATTGTACAGAGTGATTTCATGCGTTTGCATGGGCATATATTAGTAGTACCGCGTACACAAGATCTGGCATAAATAATATTGGGAAAGTTTACACTGAATGCTGAAGTAATTGTATATTTACATATTTTTATTTTGCAAACTTGAAATGCTTTTATTTCTAATATAGAAATATACATGCAAGTTTCACAAGTATATTGTTATTATTGAATTGTTATTTGATTTTGACTCTTCTAAGAAATCAAGTTTTTACCAGACTCGTGAACATAATACATGTGTAATGATATTTACTTGTGAAAGTGTTTGTATGTATTGTATAATCTGATTATTGTACGAATGAATGTGGTTATGATACTGATGTACGAGAGACACAGTATTACAATAAAGCAACATAAAAATGCCTTACAACATTGTTTGTTTTTCCTCAAAAAATATTTTCCATTTACCCTTTCATTGTAATCTTAAAAGAGAAGTGAGATGTTGAAATTACTGGTTTTTAAGACCCCAATAGTAAAATTTTATAAAATATACCTAGAAAATATTCATTTTATATTCCTGATGAAACATTTTCTTCACAAAGCGATGTACATTTAAGTAAAGAGATAAACCAAAAATAAGATGAAGGACAGGACAACAGAGTAAAGTTCAACCCTCCCTCAAGCTGTGTATGACCTCTGCGAACAGTCAGACAGCTTACAGTAGATTAGATATTGAGGTTCAAATTACACCTTTGTTGATTAAAGCTAGTAGGTGTAAAGTTTTCCTTATTCAGGAAGGAGTTTTCCTCCTCTGTACAATAGACAATGTGCTGAAACCTAAATGAAATATCTATTTTAAATTCGGGAGTACTATGAGATGACTTGTAATATGTTAATGTTTATTCACCAATCTAGAATCCTAATAAAATCAAAGTTACCAAATATATATTGGTCGATAGAAAATTTAAGTACGTACATGTACATGTAACTTGAATTACCTACATAATTATCTCTGAGCTGCTTTTTTAAAACAAACTATTGATTGTCATATAATTGCAAATTTTTGTCTGTTTTATAAAGAGGAAACCTGCATTAAAATAACCATAAATAAACCTACTGCGGGAAGGCAAATAAGCGTATATATAGGTAATCCAACTATAGGCAGGTAAATTTACTTATAGAAATGAAGTGTCAATAAGGCCAACTGCGACCTGTAATTTTTGAACTCGTCGAATGACATGATGATTCATGACCAGGACAAATAAAATCGATTCAGACATATTCTGCCCTGACCATTTCGTTGACAATTTTGCACTTGTCCTTGGTCTTATATGCTGAGAGAGAGAGAGAGAGAGAGAGAGAGAGAGAGAGAGAGAGAGAGAGAGAGAGAGAAGGGGAGAGGGAGTTTTCGAACTTATAAACATCTGAGGAATGTAACATATAAGTATACGTTACGACGCCCAAAATAAACACAACATGGCCGAGGAAATTCGAGTTCGGTGTATCCAATAAAGAAATATAATTTTGCTTATATGGAACGATTTCCATACAGATGAGCAATAACAAGGAACTAAAGACTGGATATATGGTTCCCTGATGATATTCAACAACAATAAACCCCCATCAAACCCGACAGTTTAACAAATCCCCCAATACACGCTGAGAAGATTATACCCCTTATTTTGAATTAAAGACACGACAAGATAAACCCTAATATATAATTTGAATAAATTACATCTCTCATGAATCAAACCATCTAAAAAATAGCGATTACAAATGTTTCGTCGTTCCCGCTATGTGACGTTATCGGCGTGGCTGTGAACCGGGTCTTTTCTACGTTTAAGCTATGGGGCGATAACTCTGAAAAATAGATTTTACAAGTCAACTGTTAACGGGAGTTAATTCTATACTGCAAATTTATGATAAACACATAAAATCAGCTGGAGATTCTTTTTATTAATAAACATTCATAAATAAAAATAATGTCATTTAGTTGAACTGTATAACAGTCATTGCATATGTGTATACTGTGTGCACTGTACATAGAGTTCAGTTCCTGGCTTGTACCATCAGTTATAGAAACTATGGTTCCATCACTATTCTCTACTAATGCCACCAATTATCCTAAAAGTCACGAGGGCTTTTTGTTCGCTTCAATGGCTCTATCAGCGACATCCTTTGGAAGTACAGGAAGGCTGTCTTCTGAAGTAGAAAAAAAAATAAGACTCTAAGTTATAATACTTTTAAAACATGCTTATGTGTTTTCAGTTTTGATATAAATATATGTAAAGTTCAGCAAAGTACTATTATTAGAGAGAAAGCATTTACTTTAACGAAAATGAACATACGTTAAAAGTTGAAAACTAATAAAAAAATAAATAAAAACCCATCTTTTGAAATTTGATATTTTGCTACGAATGACAAAAAGCATGATGCCAAAAGTTAAACATAACAGTTTTATTTACATACCATCAATGTCATCCTCCATATCTATATCTATTTCGCTATATGTGTCAGGGGCATTAGGGTCAAGACGTTTGTTCCATTCCATTAATAGAATTTTCTTTGTTGGATCAGGACGAGTTCCTTTAATTGCTTTTTCTTTCCCCGCCATATTTGTCTTGTCGTCATTTGGTTTTACCGGTGGGGTTTCCCCTTGTCCTGTGTTCTCGGCCATAATCTAAGCAAACAGAAAGAAAAAAAATCAACAAGAACAGATTCTCAGTTGCATATATGCTATAAATATATCAAACTTTCCGATGAATATCATGGTAAAAAAAACCAAAAAAACATCACTCAAGTCTGGGAAAACCAAATGACACGTGTCAAAATACTATAGGTAGTAAGTAAACTACGCACAAACCCAGTTTCAAAATCCTTACAACAGAAACTTGGACTGCTTCCAAGTAATCTGACAACATTCTTGTGAAACTATTACTTAAAACACGTGGGTTATTTAACACACCTCAACCTCACAAAAGAAGTCTTTTCTATGTTTAGACTTGACGAAGTGAAAAAAATAGGTGTATTTTCAACCAAGGCACAACGTATAGATAAAACGGCAATGTCTACATTGCAAATATATTTAAAACACGTCAAGGTTAAAATAAATTTAAATGACACAGCTTGCAGCCATCCGAAAAAAATATTGCCCTACCTGTATCTATTTTCCTGAAACTAAAATCAATACTCCTTGCAGCTTCTAGTTGAAATCAAGTCAGGGTTGAGTAAATACCGATTCATTACTTAATATCAGATTACTTACTTTGGATATTTGTTCCTGATCCTATAAAAGTAACAAATTACAGACACATTTCAGTGTTTTACTAAATGCTATCACCAAAATGAATTCCCGAGAATATAGCATGGATTCTGAAAGCAAAAAACCAACTAAGATAATTGAGGAACATTGCGACACCAAATGCATTTATCACATGAAATGGTCGAAAGAAAATGGTCACAAAGTTTATGTGTGGTTCAGAATCTGCTCTTGTGCTAAATTACCAGATAGATCAGAAGAGTACTATTCTTTCTCAGATGGTGATAGCTTACCACAGAGCTATGGAAAAAAAAATGGAATCTATGTCCACTACGCAGAAGCCTGTACCTATCGGGCTTTAAGAGAATTACCCAATTGGAAAATTGAAGAAGAGTGTCATTGTAAAAAAAGATTGCCAAAGGGAAGATCAACATAGAATTGGTAAGTTTCATAGAAATACTCATACAGCGTGTAAGATAGACCCTAAACCAACTACAATTGACCTAATGATCACAACGCGCACGTCAGTATACCTACTGTTAAAGAAAAATGGCGTCGTTTAAACTTTTTAAAAAATTTGATCAATATGTTTGCTTTGTGTGACTGCAAAGATAAATATCAACAATCTATACCCTATTCCACTTTAACAAGTTCCAGGGAACACTGGTCTACTGACTGTTTATTTTTTTTATTTTCAGACTGAGAAAGAAGAAAGAGATATTGCATGAAGTGTTCTGATATTAAGAAATAAAATGAATTTGAACTTGATAATGATTTCTTCCTGTGTATGATTCATACTGTAAAAGTAACAAAATGATGCCGGAGACTAAATTGATTCATTATGGTAATTACATGCATCTACAGAGATCGAACATTAAAAGAGGGACTCTAACCCAACTATTTGTATAACTTTTGAATAATGTGATAAAGTCCCAAATAAAGTGTCAAACAGAATGGTTATTACTTATACGTTAATTATTAATATGTCTTTTGCTGGCATCAGAGATCAATATAGAATGTCATCGAAATATACAGTTTTAGAGAAAATAATATATTTTAAAGCTTTCTGTTAAAATAATAAAATAAATCAAGAAATGCTAGTAACAAACAAAACAAACTAGGACTAAGTTTTTAAAGCTAGAAAAATAACCTTAACGATACAAGGTTTCATTTCTTGGTAACTAAGAGTTTATTGAATGATGGGAAAAAAGACTGAATAGAAGAAGTGACACGTATGCTTAAAAGCATTGCGCATGAACCAATCATGTTAGACTTGATATATAAATCATGCCATAGCTGCTAGCTTTGAATACACAACGAAGGATGCGAGATTTTAATTCATTACCAGAGGATATTGTTGGCTCCTCAAAAGTTTTGGATAACGAAGTCCATTACTCTAGACGTTGCAGGTGCAAACGTCGTCGTTTGCAGTACCATGAATGGGATTTTTATTACGTTTACTACAGAAAATGTGTTTGCGGGGAATATCGCAACATGCTTAGTGCATTTGAACATACAGCCGAGAATCGCCGATTGCCCACTGGTCACATCAATATTGATGGAGTTGACATTCACGCAAACGCACACTGCCACTATGTTTACCCGACACAGAAACCTTTTGGAGAAAAAAGATTTCAACTTATTTGTCACTGCAACAAGAAAAGGAAGTAAAGTGAAAGAAATTCAATATATGTATATATCGATTGCAATTTTACTTACTCACATTTAAACGAAAGCTTCAGAGCAATTAACTCAACAAATAGAAAGCCATTTTCAAATTGGGATGATATGCTAGCATGTTACTAAAATATATAACTTTTTCAGAGAGGAGGGGTTAAAGACAAGCTATTGACAGTGACAATCCCGGAAATCTTTATTTTCTGACTTTTGATGTGCATTTTAATTCTAGGCAGTCGAACAAGAAAATGAATGTAGCCAACTTTGAATTACATTGGAAAGGAAAAACCGACATATAACGGGAAGAACTGAAAAAAATTGTAACCTATAATGCTCAAGAGAGCTTGAAATTTCTTTTATAAATGTCACTTTTGTATCAGCCTTGGATTATTTTTTTTGCTTGCTATGATTACTAGTATAGTTTGTCGTCATTAGGTTTTACTTGTGGGGTTTACCCCTGTCTTGTGTTCTCAGCCATAATCTAAGCAAACAGAAATAGAAGAATCAATAAGAACGGATTTTCAGTGACATATATGCTATAAATATATCAAACTTTCCGATGAATAACATGGTAAAAATAAAACATCATCATCCAAGTCTGGGAAAACCATATTAACTACACACAAACCCATTACAAAAGAAGTTGGACAGCTTCCAAGTAAGCCGGAAACAATGGTGAATTGTAAAGCAAGTTCAAACACGTGAGCAATTTTACACACCGCGGTGTATTATAGGGATTGCATTCAACTTTATACTTGACTCAGATTAATTTATCTTAAGAATGTCAAACAAGGTACAGCATGTAGATAAAAAAAAAAAAACAAGGTCTGGAATTTAAAGGTCTATTTCAAATTGCCTTGATTAAATTCAAACAACAGCGTGCGGTTTTCAGAAAATGAAAACTAGGCATTTATGTTGTTTTCTGGGAAACCTGAACACCGTGTACGAGAATATTATAACAACTATTTAGTAATCGATATTTTCAATGGATTGCCGAAATGGGAATGAAATGTAGAAAATATTTAAAGCCAAAATAAAAATATATAAAATGAATAAAGCACACAAATAACATACATTTTAACCATAACGACTATAACAGTCGAAGTGTCATTATTTTTATCTATATAACTGGTGTCTTTATAATGTAAAGTACCGTGCAATTTCGAAATCGAGGCCCTTATAGCAAGTAAATAAGTACACCGATGAAGGGTTTCTTTTACACTAATATTTTTTTTAACAAAACAACCAATGTCCTTTTTAGAATCTATATAACTGGCGTCTTATTAAAATGTGAGGTTCAATACAATGATCTTATAGCAAACTTAATATCAAAAATTGTCGTTGAGTTCTCTGTATTCTTGGAAGATAGGTCGTTCGACCAAAAACAAAGTTAGAGTCAAAATCATTGATGTAAAAAAGCAATGCTAATGCGCATGCGTTTGCCACGTATACATACACCACTATAAAAATAGACAGTGTATAGTAATGTGCATTTAGTAGAAATCAATGTTTTTTTTCAAAATGGCTAACGGAGATTTTGTTATGAACTTTGATGACATTAAATCAAAAATGTACACGATAGAGGAACATGATAATAGAAGATGCATGTACAGAAGAAAAAAACTGAATAAAAATTGCACCACTATTTATAAGTGGTACAGAATTTGCGTTTGCAATAGACGTCTATTATTAGGTATAGGGTATTTATTTTTATTATGAGAAAAAATTATAATGTCTGGTGCCTGTGATCGGGAAGGTGAGAATAGAAATACTGATGCTAAAGATGGAGTAGATGCCCACTGCGAGGAGAGCTGCACTTAAGAAACCATAGCCGTTCACGGAATGTGCTGGGTAAAATATTACAAAATCCAGATACAATGTTATTGTCTAGGAAAACCAAAATACAGAAGATAAACAAAGATTTGGTAAGTTTCAAAGTAATACTCACAATAGCAGTGTGTGTGATATAAATCCTAGCACAAATATTCTCACACTAAATGTGATCTGCTCAGTATAAACAGTGAAACTGGTCTAGACGCGGATGAATCAACATGTTTACTAAACTCTTGAAATTGCTTTCAATATAGTTTTATACGACTGAATTGCAGAAGCCTTACAAAAGAACAAATCTGTCTTGTATACTAAAAAAAAAAACATATTGAACTATATACATATAACTGATTCATTAAACAATTTTTTTTCAGCTGAATAAGAGTAAGGAAGATTAGGCATTCACATGATATGGCAATGGAATAAAAAAAAAACTGATTATGAAGATCTTTTACATGAAAAAGTAATACAGCGATATCGAACATCACCGATTGGGACAGATGTTTTAGAAATATATGAAAATCTCTTACAGAAAAACGAGTTGGAGTAAATTATCAGTTTCAGTTCCGGTACACTTAACATATGTATGAAAAAAATATCCATGAAACTAGTAAAGGGGTTTTCTGTCATTTACACTGTTTTGGCAAATTGCGCATGAGCAAATAAATTAAACAATAGTTTTAAAGTCGGTAACTATGTATCAGCTATCATTCCGGCATACACTGAAATATGGGAGCAATGTTTAGCTTGTCTGCAGACGATATAGTTACTTCTTCGAAAGTTTTGGACACCGAAATCCACAAGAGCAGAGAATGTACGTGCGAACGTCGTTGTTTGAAACATAAGGGACGTACGTATTATATCTTCTACAGAAAATGTGTCTGCGGGTTGAAAAGCAACAGGAATGCTCCAACCGAAGGGTCTGAATTGCCCGCCGGTCACATTAACACGGAAGGAATAGACATACACGAGAACGAAAATTGCCGTTATGCGTACCCTGCAGTGAGGGGATGGCAAACGAAATTTGTGCTTCATTGCCACTGTGGCAAATTTTAGTGAAAATGAAAAGCATATCGTACATTTAGATGACTTAATCATATTCTAGGGAAAACCCCCACACACTAAGAGATCAACAAACAGAGAATAAGTGTATTACTTTGGAAACAGGAAATGCACCGCTTTTGAAAAAAATGTTGTGACGAAAGACTTGTAGCTTTAAAAAAAACCATGTGTAAATAATCCTGGATCCACAAGTATTTTTATTTATCATTGTCAGATCTATATATACTAGCAGACAGAGCGCTTTCTGTTTTATAATATTATCAATAAAGCATTAAAATCATAAAAGATTGTACTGTTTCTTTGTTAAGATGACGTAAGGCATATCTAAGAACTGTTACAACCACAAAAAGACTTAATGCTACCTTAAAGACATGAAAACATATAGAGGTATTCTACGACAAATAAATAACAAATCTACTCTGTTGGGGAAATCAACACAACATTTTAAAACATCAGGTACAAGGAAAACCCGTGCTTTAAACCATTTGCAGCTGCTTAAACTCTCTCTAAACAAATGATTTATCAATGATTTATGAATTAAACAACAGTTCTGGGAGGGTATGAACACATTATTTCAAGAACAAACACCTTTTCATCTTCTTCGTTTTCGCATTTTTTATGAAGTACCCGAAACATGGGTTGAGAAGAGACGCCTTGCTAAAAATTTAATTCGAAACTCTCAAGATTTCAAATTTCTTATTTACATCATGCACTTAAAAGTTTAAACCACCAGTCATTCGATCTTTTACTGTAAGATAGTAATCGCAGCGATAATAATTGTGAAATACTTGTAAATTTCGTATACATCTAATTCCACTCCCCTATATAGTTTAAATTGATTTCTACATGCAATCCTTCAATTAAGATTTTCTCTATTTCCGACTTTTACCTTTGTTGTCATCATATATTACCAACAACTGCAGAAAGATGAAATATGAACAACAACAAAACAGTTGTTATGAACATTTCTGAATTGTTATTCTCTTGCTAATCATGCATAAACATATGTTAAATTATAATGATCATATTGTGTGATTATATCATGAACGAACAATAATAAAATCACTTTAAACGACAAACTTAATTTGCTTTTTACAACAACAATGTATGATATGTCCAACATTTTAATCAATTTAGTTCTACATGTACTATAAGACAATCATCTAGACTTGTTCCATAATTTTTTTTTATAAGATCAGATTTATCAATCCCCAAAAGATATTACGCACTCAACAATATATATCTAAGGCCTCTGTGTCAGCTATGGTCTTCTGCTATTTCTCTTCACAAAAGTTATAAACCAGACACAAAAGTCGGACAGAATAAAAACAAACATAGGGTCAATACAACCATGACATTTCCACCATATCTGGGCCCATATATATGAATCGCTACAATTCTTTTATAGTAGAGGTACTACCTAATCAATAGGACCGTTATGTTTACGTTTAAAATAAACCAAAAAGATGATCTTTATTTAAAGTTTGATAAAAGGACAATTCTAATCTAATTTATGTCGTCTCGAAGAGCTCGAAGATCCAATCCATTATGACCCCTCGAACAAAAAGCGCTCTACCAAATTTAGCAATTCAAATTGTAGTTCAAAAGTAGATTGAGAACTAGCCTAATGAACATTCTACAAGAAAATTACACATAGTTTTGTATAATCATAAGCATGTAGTAGATTATCTTTAATCTTTTTTGAAATGTAAAAAAAATACCAATATACATATATAATAGGGAAATCTCCATGATATACCCGACTGCTAAATATAACACAGGAATTATGAAGTTTATTTTTAACGACATTAAACCTATCAAAAGAGAGGAGATTTGAGGGTATATGTTTGTTTTTGGCCACGACACTTAAGATCCAATGAATGCGCTGACAAATTATTATTATTGTCGCGTTAACCGACTGCGCAAGTCAGAAGTTATAATTAGGATAGGCTTTATCAAACAATATTTATTTTAAAAGGATAAACTTTCAAAAGTTTTGAAAGAAGGAGATACAGATTTCAAGAGAGGGAAATAATAAAAAAAAAATGAGTAGTGAAATAAGTGGTATCTCAGACGAGATCTTCTTTAGATCATTAAGTAAGCGTATGGATGGAGAAATCCATGAAAGTGTCGAATGTAGAGTTGCGGAAAGATACGGAGAACTCAACGAAAACGGCAGAATAGTTGTCGTATTTATCAGAATATGTCAATGCCACAATAAAATAAGCAAAGAATCAATTTTAAATTATGATTATGAAGATTATGAAGGGCGACTAAATCTACCCGAAACAGGAGTCGAGGTACATAAAAATGAGGCATGTGAATATGTTTCGGAACAAGATTTTGATGACAAAAACAAAAAATTCATCTACCGATTTAAGCTGGAATGTCACTGTGCTGGCAGCAAGGGAATAAAGAGATCTTTGGATTACAACTAGAAAGGGTATGCTTTCAAACTTATCAAAGTAATTAGAAATGAAACGATATCATGCTTCGTCCAAATACAAATAATTTTAAAAAAAATGTAAACTAATTTTCTTCCTTCTAGGTTTTTCTTTTTTGTTTTAAGTGGTTAGAGCCACACGTCACAACGAACAATGGCGGCCCAACAGAGCAAGCCATTATATCGATCACAAACTCTACATTATATGACAAAGGTAAACATTGAAAATTGTAAATAAAAAAGACTGGGTACATTTTCTGATGTTGTGTGATGTAAAGAAGAAAAAAAAGTACATGTATATATGATGCATTTATTACTCAAACAGTTGAGTTTTGATGTACTTGTTACTAACGTGATTCTGGAATGGTTAAATATTGAAATCTGTTTTAAAAGTTAAATAATAAATGTTCAAAGAATTTATGTGATTTTATTATATGACAAAATAGCCACCCAATGCAATAAAATCAAAATTAGAAGCACCAGGTTTGTTTGTCTTTTTTCAAGATAGCACGTTTTAAACTTTATCGCATCAAGCAAAATCCAAGAGAGCTACAAGCAAACATCTAGAGTATTATATACACGATACCGGTATATAAACATACATTCCGAGCCACTGCAAATCAAACTGATGCTAAAGTAGAATAATACTGCCAGAGGGTGTGGAAACTTGATAATATTGCTACACGAGTATGTAATTTATTTACTAGTCCTTGTATTACTTCATGAGTACGATTATATTTTGTTTTGTAATCTTCCTCAGTCTTTGGCATATAATAAACATCTGTATTAGAGATCGTTTGCTGGATCTAAATCTATGATATAATTTATTCCAATATTGATTGTTGATAGAAAACCAAAATGTTAGTCTTTATCGAAAAAACTTAAACTTTCAAAGCGAAGCTGTATAAACAAAAATAAAGGAACATGTATCTAAAGGGAACAAGATCTAGACACGTCTATAAATAAGTATGCTGCTTCGTCATCACACCAAAAGGAACAAAGCACCCTTGCAAAGAATTATGACATTCGTTTTGTCAAGCTGCGACAAAGTGCTTTATTAATTTATTTATTAAGTCACATGATAAAAAAAGCGTTCAATGTTAAATTAACATATACTATTGAGCCCAGTAAATGATAAGAATTAAAAAAAAAAACCTTTTATACGTAAAGTTTAAAGAACCAACGTTCAAAAAGAATGAATTGTAGTTTAAAAATAAAACGGTGGTCACACAGTTAAAAATAATCTACACACATTGTTTTTAAATTCTGAATAGAAAAGACACTATTTAAAAAAAATCCTTCATCATATTTTGTAATACTTTATTTAAATCTTGATTTTTAATTGATATTTTTTGATAACCAATAGTAGAATGGTTCTTTGCACACAGTGTACAACGTTTGTATTTCAAGAAAGTGGAAATCTGAATCGACGATAAAAAAAAAATTCATTTCACTTTTAGCCCTTTGCAAACTCCAAAATACACATTGATTAAAAGCTGAAGCAGGTCAAGCTTGAAGGTTATGGAGCATTGCGAGTAAATATTAACACTACACAAATGCAATGCAAAAAAAAACAACCTATCATTATTCACAAGCTTAAATTAGAATAGGATTTCGAAGGTTTATTTTGGACGTTAAACTTTAAAAAGTCAGGGAATTTACATGTGTATTTTTGTTCAAGGCCACCAAAAGTCCTAGCCAATGAAAACATATATGATCAGTCTAAACTATCTGCAGACTACATTGCAACTATTACATCTATTTATACATAGGTATAACGATTAGCGTTTTTTAAAAATTGTATCCAAGAAACTATACGTGAACGAACAAAGAGTGTATTGCGATTTAAAGGAAAGCGTGTAAAGTTGTTAATAATTGATTGTTTATTTAAGAATGAAGAATTAAATGAAGATTTATCATGCTTAAGTTTGTTTTTATGATGTTGTTAATAATTTTACAGGATAATAATTCTTCATACCATAATAAAATTTTGGGGCAATAAATGACTAAAACTAAACATCAAAAGTAAGAATTAGCAAATACTGTAGATTATATGATATCAGTTTGTTATACCATAGAGCTTGAAATTGGAATAACCAATAGGTTAATCATTAAAGTTGCTATACAAGCAATGGATTACACATACACAAATTAAAATGTTTCGTTTTTTTTTAAATTTTACATTTTGTGAACTAACGAAAACAAATATTGGTACATTCTAAAACCTTATATTTCTATACTATATTTTTATTGTTTATACTAGTAGCAAAGAAAGCGAAACCGCATAACAAAATAAGACAAAATTTGTAGAACCAGAAAAATAATTTTGTACAAGTATGCTGCTACGTCATAAAATATACCATACAAAGAACTATGACAACTTGTGACAAAATGGTTTATTGATTAAAGCGTAAATACTCTTGGCAACCAATCGTTTTCTTCCACGAGAAAAATCACGTCCAAACTCATTACAGATATTCTATTTATAGTTTTATTTTCTTATTCATAGTTTAAGTCACATAATGAAAGAGCGTCGCGTTCAATGTTTAGTTTTAAAAAGATACAGTATGCTATTGAGCTCAGTAAATAATACGCAAGAATTTAAAATCTTTTAGACGTAAAGGTTACAGAACCGACCTTGAAAAGAATGATTGTAGTTTAAAAATAAAACGGTGGTCACAATTAAAATAATCTACACACAATTTCACCTGTATAGGTATTTGAAGAATTCAGTTAAAGAAGGTTTACTTGGGGATTTCGAGCAGTATACACAAATCTTGTATATTTTCTGTTTTAGAAAAAAATTTGCTATAGTACTAGTATAAAGTTTTATACAATAAACAACTAATTGAAAAAAAAAACATTGTTTTTAAATTATAAACAGAAAATGATACTTTTTAAAAATTCTTTTCGATTGAAAGGATTGTGAACCCCATTTGTTTGTCTATGAAGTAAAAAAAAAAATGTCTTAAATATTAATATCAAAAAGTATCAATTGTATCATTTGAAATTTCAAGCAAAAATGTGGATACATTGAATCATTCTTACCTTCATCACATTTTGTCAAACTTTATTTATATCTTGATTTTTAAATCATTTTTTCTGATAACCAAAAGTAGAATGTGTTTTTCTTGCACACAGTGTACAGTCACAGTTTCTTATCAAATATTGCAGTTAGGACAAAAAGTTCTTCTTTCAAAGTTTGTACTTTAAGAGTTTGCCAAAAATTCATTATCTATGTAAATGTAGCAGTAGTTGAGTCAACCGCTTAAAATGCCTAGACTCAAATTTCAGGTTCACAGAAGCCAGTGTGGTACAAATTGTAACAAAAAATAAAGCATTTTTCTATTGAAAACTTAATACAAAAAATCCCATAGGGAAACAGCTAAAATCTCAAAGGGGAAAGTGTTTGTAGAATCTATATGCAACGTTGAAACGAAACTAGATTTTTGAAACTTGTCACGAAACAAGAAAAAATCCATTAAGGTTTATTTTTTTACTATTTACTAAACATGTAACACAGTTTCTTTGAATGATTTTAGAATCATAGCACGAGTAATCTATATTTAGCAGATGAAAAAACCGCTACAAAATTCCCAAGAGACAAATTTATGAAAATCGTTACCCTTACGCATTACAAAATCTAACAAGGCTATATAAATAAATTGAATCGCTACCTATATCACATGCCAGGAATATACACACCTTAGACTTTATTAGCAACAACAAGGTTTCCCTATCTAATCAAAATGACCTCAAACGATATCACAGTCGCTGAATTAGAAAGAATAAGCGAAGGTGTTGAAGAAGAGGAACACGACGGCACTGAATGTGCTCCAGTTATGAAAACCTGCAAATATTATCGAGGGAGCTTTGTCTTGGGCGATGTTGTAGTCTTCTTTCGATACTGTCGATGTGGAAAATATAATAGACAAACATGTGACAACAATCTGGCGCAACTGAACGACGGCGGAATACATGTACCCACCGATGGTTTAGATATTCATCAAGACAGCCGTTGTTATTATGCAAAAAACCCAAAGCCCATTCGTTCTAGGGGAAGGACGGTCTATGTGTATCCTCTTCACTGTGTGTGTAAACATGCTTCAAAGACATCCTTCTATGAGCGTTAGCAAAACTCTAAAGGTATGTATGGTAATAAAAACATCCGATAAGGATGTAGAATTCATTACAACCGATCAAATCCTTATTTCACATTTGTTTATGTTGTAGATCGGAACCATAGTTAAAGTTTGAGAGCAGCAAAAGGAAATCCAGGCGACAGCAGCAGCAAATAAATGACGCAAACTATTTAAGAACATTGTGGACTTTCTTTTCCATGATTAATCGTGTTTTACTATTATCAATTTTATGTTATTATGAATTATACTTTTTTGCAGAAGAAATAAAATCACATTTGAACCATATCTGATTTTTTATTCATTTACTTTATCTGGATCTGTACCAGGTTCATGTTTTATAATGTTGTAAAACAAACAAAAGGAAAATAAGGAAATCATGTGAAAGAACTGAATATGGAATATGGTATATTGTGTGTGAAAACGTACAATGACTGTAATGTTTTCACTTGTTCAAGCTATTGATTTAAATAACACAGCCTTCTTATGACCAGCCGAAATTAACAATTAATCAAAATTTAAAAAAAAATTGTTACCTTATCAAAATCACGGTGTAGAACAGATATCTGTCTGTACAAACGCACAGACGACATATTATTTTACCCCATGCAGGGAACTAAATTTAGTGGATACCATTTAGAATCATGTTTGTTAAAAAAAAACAACTGACGGAGAGTAACGTACTATTAAATTCAGAGAAATGTTGTGAATGAAATTGATTTGTCCGTTTAATGTTTAGGAGGTAATTTATTATATACTAAATTTTTAAACATTTAAATTTCTATATTAATTTCACAAAAGTACAAAAGTTGAAACAGATAAGAAGTAATGGTATGATTTGATTTACACCAGTTCATGATTGTGGACATCGGCGAGTAACTGCAATTACAAGACAACTTTTCATAATAAACCTGCCACTGTGTAACAATTACATCATTGAATAAAAAACCCACAACATTATTTTCACGATACACAAATAACATATTTTCAAAGGCAACACTTTGGTGGAACATTTAGGGAACATGTCAGTACGATCAGCGTCAATATTCATCTTTTATAAAGTTATACTTTAAATTCATTTTCCAAAAATAAACTGATAAAGGTACGGCTTTGTGTTCAGAATTGATTTTAAAGCTTTAAAAATTTCCCTTATAGAAAAGAAAAATCATTATATAAAATGCCTGCATATCATTTATGAAAGTTTCTTAACGTACTCTAAAAGCTTCCAATTTAGATAAACCGGCATGTTTTGGGAGTGCCGATACCAATGCTTCACAGAATGATCTTTTCTGTACAAGTAATTTCGAAGCTTGAAGAAAGAACGACAATATTCTTAATGCCGTCTTGAAGCATTCGAAAATTGTACCCGATCCATTATAAATAGACATTTGAAAAGCTATCGCTCAACCGATTCAACCACTTCAAATTGAACGACATAAGTAGAGGATTGAAAAAGATACACCACCTGTCATACACATGAATATTAGGTATTACATGTACATCTTGTGTAATATTAAATAGTAAATTACCACGACAATTTCAAGTACTGTATAAAACAAACATTTTCAGGAAAATCTAAAAAATATCACCAGTAGCTAACAGATTAAAATAGACCAGGGATTTTTTAGTTTATTTCAGGCTGCGTTGTTGCTATTAATAAGATAGGGAATTTGTGAGTATATTTTTGTTCATAACCATGAGTTATCCTAGCCAATGAAAACACAGAAGAACAATCAAGACCTTCTTGTTGAATGACTGCGCAAGACAGAATTATGTCATAAGTAGAACAAACATATATTTCTGTACATAAAATTACTATAAAAAGGCATGCTATTAGTATTTCTTAAAGGTGTTTTGAAAATAATCCTAGGAAAAAGTTCAGAATCTAAAGACACTAGATATGAGTGACATAAGCGGTATCTCTGATGAGGTCTTCTATAGCTCAATCAGCAAGCGCATGGACGGAGAAGTCCACGAAAGCGACGACTGTGCAGCCGTTGCGAGATATGGAGAGCTCAACAAACACGGCAGAATAGTAGTCGTATTCATTAGAATATGCCATTGTGGCAAACATGAAAACAAGAAGCACGTTTTTAAGACGGGGAAACCATTAATTCTACCTCTAGACGGAGTAGATGTACACAAAGATGAAAATTGTGAATATGTCTCGGTGAGACACATTGATCCTATGCTTCGCAAACCTCTCTATCGATTTAAACTGGCATGCTGTTGTGCCTCTAAAAAGGGCAACAAGAGATATTTAGATTACAACTAGATAAAGGTATGTAAGAAACTTACCAGAGTAATTTAGAATAGAATTCAAGTTTTCCTCAAATTACCACTGCCGATCTTTAATATGAATAGAATACAACCAATCTAACTAGAGTGTAACCGGATGACTGTTTTTTTTTTACAGCCTGAAGAGATTTCACTTGACAGCAAACGATTCAATCACACAAAATGGCTGCCCAACCGATGATGACAGATCGACCAGGAACTGTACATTAAAATACAGGTTATACAACGCATAATGTTAGGAAAGATAAATACTAGTACCAAAAGGAAGAATGAATGTGAACAAACGGAACGTGTTGTGTACTTGAAATTAAAGCATGTGTACATAATGTATGAACAATTAATTGTTTATTTCAAACAATTAAATAAAAAACAAACGGCGATTTGCCAATGCTTTTTAAGGTTGTATTTGTGATGTTTTTAAGTGCTATATAGCGTTAAGATTTCTCCTATCATCAAAAGTGTATTACGTTGACATATGACTTTGTTTAGTAATCATATCCAAAAAACTGTAAATATATACATGTTAGTAAATGTATTTATGCAATCTAATAGAGCATATTTTATCAGTGTGCTTATACCTACTAGAATACCGTATACCATGAAATGTGATTATCTAAAATAAAGGTGAAACAAAGTATACGAGTTCTTTTTTTTTTATTTACATAGACAAATCATGTGCTTGAAACAAATATAACAGATTATTAAAATCGTGCAAGGCAACATAAGATCGGGTCTTAAACAATGATTGTACAAACTTTTTTTAAAGGGAAATGTGAGGACAACAGGAAAAAGAAGTTTTATAATCAATATCGCTTCACCAGCTTGGTTTGTAAAGTATTGCGATAAGATTAAAATTGAAAGTAATCTTACGTTTTAAAAAGTGAAAAGTTACCGTTGATTCAATAGTCACCGTCGTGTATATGTTTATTATGAGAGGATGTAATTTTGTGGGCTTATGTCACAGTAAGAAATGCAATCAATACTACCGTTAATGCCTATTTTGTAAGACCCTGAAATGTAGACATGAGTTAGAGGTATCCCGAAAAAATGAGCAACCATTAAAAATGATAATTCCAATGATAATTCAATACTTCTAAGTCAAAATCTCCATTCAAATGACAAAAGAATATCGCAAAGGTTGCACTATGTGTAGGTTTTAATAAAATTAAAAGGATACAGACCATAAAATAAATCACGGTATTAAAATGAGCAAAAAAACCCCAGCAAAAAAATTTAGCCCCTAATCAAAAAAGAAGAAAAGAAAAACCAATCATGCAACAGCATCATGTTATTACCCCAGATTGGTAACGCACAAAATAGTATCATTTTTAAATCCACAGAGCACACTTTTTGTCACCTGGACTATGAACATCTTTATCTCAGAATTTACTATCATGACCCCCGTCTGTTTTCCGTATTGAATTCAACGGGAATTTATATGATAAAAACTAAATTGCTGTAAGAAATGTAAAGACTCATCCATTTAAGAATTCATCATTTTTAATTATGATGCTTTAGTATTCTAATTGATTTTATTTAGATATGAAAAAAAAAATGATTATAAAAACAATCAAATACAAATCTTATTCTTAACGGTATTAGGAATCTCACAGAAATGGTACCACGATCTTTATAAACTACATGTATTAGTTTAAGATGTGCAATGACAACTCGTTTGTTATCTTTGCATGGAAATACACAGGTTCATGATTCATTAAAATATTTCCGTGTAAAGTGCAAGAGTAAGTTTAACATAGAATGATATACAAATGTACATGATATCATGATATCTCATCTATAAATCAATTTTTTACAGAAACCATAGATTGTTGTAGAATATTTTTAAATTACTAAAGATTTCATCAATCAACAACTTTGACTGAGGTGAAAGTATATAAGATCAAAAAAATATCCGACGAAGAATACTTGTAAAATTTAGCCTTTAAACAAATGGACATGCATCCAAAAGCCTCTTAATCTACCATCAGGAAAGGAGTTTTTTCACACAAACATGGGTTATATGCTGACGAATCATACCCAATGATAATCAAGCAAGTTAAATAAAGGCAAAGAGAACAGTGTATTTTGCTTATCATTCTACTTGTTGACAGTTCCCGCGATATTCAAAAAATCAGTTGGTGTGGACTAAACTAAAGTTCAGTTTATATGCAGGATACAATTTAAATTCATGGAAGTTAGAGCGTTTACCTAGCAGACTTTTTTTATTCACTTAATGTAGAAAATTAAAAGACAATTATCCATTATATCTTAAAAGTACTTAATGTCTAGCCCATTAGATTTTCCGTTTTGTAATGGAAACTTTGAACATAAAAAAGTAAAGCAAAGTTATATTACATTACACAAGTTTACAATATTTTAAATACCGATGACTTGCGTCTATGAATAGAAACTAAACAAAGTAATCAATATCTTTCTTGCAAAGAAAATATTTGAGAAACCTAATGTATAAAATGCAGAGATCACAGGTCGAATTAGAAAGTGTTTAATACGCACATATAGTTTCGTGCATTTGAAACGTTTTGCAAGACCCATATTAGAAATTAAGTCTTTATCATTTAAATGAAATCGAAAAATGCTCAAATGAATTTACATCTAATGATTTCTTAATCAAATTTAAATATACTTTTTACAATGTAAATTTGGTAGTATGGTTCTGGTAATATCAATAATTCCACAATGACATTCACCAAATATTGCAAAAGTCTGCTTTTTAAAGAATAACTTTTTTCTGCCTGCACTATAAGTTTAAATTATTTCAAAATTCGCCAACTTGAGGAGATTGAGCGTAAAATGTCATAAATACAAAAAGTCACGTGATTTTAGACTGATCCAATCAAAATATATCGCAATCAAATATAAAACGCACGTGCTAAGCAATGAACATTATTTCATCATGGGCATAATAGACAGACTGTATGACTGGTGGCATAAAGTGGAGTGCCATTATAATGCAGAATGTACATATAAAAAGGTTAGAGAAACCAGCTCAATAAGATACTGGATTAGAAAATGCGTGTGCTGTAGAAGATTGTCCCAAAGAGAAGTGAAACACTATCCCAATACCGATCTAAGAAAAGAAACGAAGTCTGGTCGTGGAGGCACTTGGTACGAATTATCATGGATTGACTATGATGGACCGAATTTTTCAAATTTGTCTGGGTAGGTGAATGCAAAATAGAGATTAAAGCTTGAATACACCGTACAAATATACGTATAAGCTTTAGCATATATAACCTAATTTTTCTTAATTTATTCGAACAGGAGATAATTAAACCAAAAGGAAAGAGTTGTATTACCATTTATAACTCTTGCAGATAAAAAGAACTACAGATATGATATATGCATAGTGCGCCCTAATATTATTCGAATCAGCAGGATTATAGAAAATAAATATGTCCTAAAATTCTTTTATGTTTTATTTTTTCTTTTGGTCACATTTATGACTTTGATGTGATTAAATGATTAATAGATTTCGTAGATTAACTACAAATTGAATTTGAAATCGGAAAAAAATCCTAAAGCGAGACGTTAAGACTGTAAGGATGATAAACTGGAAACACCGACATTAAAGTTGTAGAAAAGTATTAGAATAGTTACTGGTGTTTCTTTACGCAAAGTTAATTGTAACATTGTATTACAATATATTTTTATCATCCTATACTTTGTTTGAAAAATATTGGAGTTGAATTTAAATTTCATACATAATTTAAAAATAACTAAGAACGGAATATGGGTAAAGTCGTTTTCATAAGGATATATGCAAATTAGTGGATAACGCTGACTTAAAGTAGCATAAAAGTTATGAATTTATCGAAACTACATACACATTAGCACCAAAATGAATAAATAATTCCAATATATTAATTGATACATCAAAAAGTGTTATATATAAAAGAACTTTTTGCTCATAGAATAGGATGAAAAAACAATTTGAAAATAAAAGCGTGACTGTATGTGAAAATAAATCCATTGAACCATGTAACATTGAGTGGGTCCCTGCAAACGGAAATATGAAGACAACAGAGTGGCCTCATTATTGAAAATTTTGTACTGAAATAATGCTAAAAAAAAACAAATAAATAAACAGAACAAAAATGAGATTGCTAGGAAAAATAATCTAATTTCTAAATTGATATGAACAAATACAGGTAAATATTTAATTCATTCCATGCTCGTAGGAGAGGTGGAAGGGTAAAATATATCTACCTGTACCATAGAAATGCTAAAAAGGTATGCTATACAGATAAATAATTATATCGCCAAGACGCTATTTGTTAACCAAGTCACGACTAGCTCTGATATGTCATGAGATCTCATATGACAACAAAAGATTTGAAGTGAGCTGTTCAGGCTAAAGCTGCATTCAGTAAACCCCTTTACAATTCTTGATTCTGATTGGAGAGTGCTCTATCAATCAGTTATAGAGTGTGATATAAATGTGAGAACTTTTCAAGTTGCTGAAATTCGGTAGAAACCAACAAGAATAATTATCACAAGATTTGATTTATATCTATTAAACGGGAGTCATGTTTAACAGCGCACCATTGTCCGATAATTGCAGAACTGAAGAAATCCATCTTAATAAAAAATGTAAATGGAAGAAGCGCAGGAAACCTATGGGTTATAGATGGAAACGAAAGTGTAAATGTAGGAAAAGATATCCAGAAGAAAAACAAATGCATTTTCATCCCGAATGTTCATATATAATGGTTCAAAAATGGAGTCCAGTTGAAGGAAAAGTTGTTTATGTTTTGGAAATAAATTGCCATTGCTCGCACAGTTCAGCAATCAGGAGGTATGTTTTATGAAAGCGTCAGTATTCATTAAATAATGTTTTTGTTGTACACCTTTCTCGATTTTTTAAATAAAAAAAATTAAGAATAAAAATAAATCATTTTTATAATCAAAACCAAGATTTTGCACGTTTCATTTTAAGCATAAAAACTAAATTACACGTATTCAAATGGTTTGTATTATAATATATTTAAGAGACAATACACAATCAAAATTACATCTTAATCTAATCATTATATTCACTTGTCTTACATAGAAAAAAATTCATTTGGATACAATTTCAAAATTACTTGGCCAATCGGAACTTTTTTTCATACATGTATAATAAAGGTGTCTAAATAAACCTTGAAAATACTTTCTCAAATCAGCAGAAAATTACTTGATTATAAAGGATAGCATGAAGAATAAGAAGTATATGTTAAATAGGCAAAAATAATTTTTTGGAGTAAAATAATTATGGCTTTCAAAAACTTAACTCTATTGATATTATCCTTATACTTCAAATTAACAATCAAATAATTATAAAGCAGCATCCACTCTGTAATATATGGGTTCTAGTTACATTGTGTGTATATTTGTTTTGCGAGTAATGATTTGTAGCAAACATAAAATAATTTGAGCCATACTTAAGAATTTCTTTAAATGTTTTGAAAAATATGTTAAGATAAGTGGTGTTGATAGTTTGATTAATAGGGGCCCATGGGCCACATTCCTCAACTGAGCAGAAATATCCAACTGGGACCCGAGCATTTACCAGGAAACAATATAATTTGTGGTACCTCAATGTCTGTACTGTTTTAACACGATTTAGCGGATTTTCATTATCTACACTGGAGCGTGCATTAACATTTGCGTACACAGAAGTCAATTTTCTTGACGAAATAGGTCTATTCATTGTTATATCCCCATAAAACCGTAATGTTTTCAATACCAACGAACAATGGCGTCCACGACCAAAAAACACTGCCATCCAAGCAATCAATTTGTGATAGAAAATGTGTGGGTTTTTTTTTAAAAATCAAATCGAATATGCTACTGTGCTTTCATTTGTGGGTATCAACTTTCGTATATTTAGTGAAAATCAATATATCGGATCAAGATTTGATCACGTGACCAAACTTCACATCCCGATAAACTTTTTAGAATGTTGTTTTAATACATATACATTTATTAATATATGTATATCAGTAAAATATTTTAATGGTTCATGCAGACAAAAAGTAGCGATCATCGCAGTAAAAGCAGTAAAAGGATTATACTGAATATATTCACTCCGATCTCAAATCTCTCCCCAAGTATCTTTATATAAAGTGAGTAGATTATCTTTATTGCAATTAGCACATAATGTGAAAAAAACAGACATGTCCTTTATATAGAGTACTGTATTGAATATTTTACATGTATTACAACGATTTTGAAATCTGAAGTCAGCCTGTGAAGTCCGTGCTTTTTATGAAAAAAGGATAAAAAATTACATCGATAGCCAAACATTCTGTCACGACCCTTTTTGTTTTTAGGGTTAAAAAACAATTAGAACTGCACGTGATTTGTATTACCATATGTCGTTTAGTATCATTAAAAAATTATTGCATAACTGTTCGGGAAATATGAAGAATTATATCTCCCTCACTATTTTGCATTAAATATATAAAGTAATGTGTATATTATTAGATATTAGATTAAACTTTGGGTGCAGGTTAGTAAACTTAAAACTGATAAGTAAGACATTTCAAAGGAGATTTTAATTATACATGTAAATGTTTTCTACACCAGAACAAATTGTTACATAACAGCGTAGCGCAATGGGTAAGAATGTTTACTACTAATCTGTTAGTCATGTTGGGCTTTTACAAGTTTTATTTTTCAAAAAACAATTTAAAACATATTTTTGGATCAAATATTGTAAAATTTGAAAATTCTAAAACAGTGAAAGTACTTTAATTATTATATACTGTTATCCATTTTGATATCGACAGGTGGCTTACCACCTAAATAATTTAAAAGGGTTAAAGGGGATGTGGGGCCATCTTGTACATTTGAGGGTAAAAATGTAAACATTTCTTGAACTTTCAAAACTGTTGTCAATAGATAAAAAAGCAATGAATATGAGGTTCTACATGTTGTTTTGTATACAAATTACGCGCACAAGAACAGAACAATGCCTTTTTAATCACTTAGAACAGCTGTAGAACTGCGCTGCTGCAGACTTATTTTAAAGGTTTAAAAATCTTAAAAAATAAGAAAGGGGTTCATTGGTGTCCTCTCTACAACCATTTGTTGAGAGAAAGGTTGAATCTTGCACATTATTGCGGTAACTCATGTGTCTATGGAGGCACATTGACGTTATATTTTCATAGAAAAGAAATGTCAATTCAAAACAATCTGTGTTGAATGTGACAGACATCTGTCTACCAGTTCCAAGGTTTTTACCCAAGTTCTACAAGTATGAATTTAATTTAATTTTTTTTAAGTAGGGTAGGGGTCCAAAATTAATGGTCTTAAATAAAAAAAAATACATTAATATTTTCAATGAAAATGTAACTTTAATGTACTCCCATAGACACATACAAAAACATCTCGTGCGAATTGATGGTTTTTAGACCCATCAAAAGAACAGGGTACCCTCTTTTGAGACAAATTTGCAACTTAAGGAAGCAAGATATTTTTTCTCATCAAATGGTTGCAGAGTGGACACTTAAGACATCCTTTCATATTTTTCAGATTTATTAATCTGCACAGTTCTAATAGATTAAAAAGGAATTGTTCTTGTATGCGTAGTTTGCATAAAAACTACATGTAGAAACTCATATCTATTGCTTTTTTATCTTTTGACAACAGTTTTAGTAAGTTTGGGATGAAACAAGCCAGTTCAAAATATGTTTACATCAAATGTCCAAGATGGCCGCACATCCCCCTTAAATTCTTAAACGTGACTTGGGGTTTGCCAATGGAGATATGACATAATCTGATTTTTAGATCAATAAGTGTGAAAACATTTTGCAGATGTGAATGTTTCCCGTATATAGGATATCGTTATAATATATAATGAAATACCGTATCCTGATACGGAACACAAACAAGAGCAGTCAACCATGCAAAAAACAAGAAACTGATAATCTAATTTTCTGACGAACAATCTAAGAGTTAAGTCTTGCAAAGTGCTTTTAGAACAAAGATTACAATGTGAAAGATTTACAGATGGGCGGACAAACAGATGACGGACAAAATGGATTTAAAAGCTTACTAAATCTTCTGGTCGTTTTAGTTAATAATAGTAGATGCACATGTATTCGAGTGAAAAACTCGTTGATAACCAATAATTGTTGACAATGCAAATATGAGCATAATGTAATTAAATATTGAAGAATACCAATTGATTTTATAATAATCTAAACTGTGACAAACTTGGATAATCTGCACTGTTAAAAAATACATTGATACGCTTATTACTGAATGGGTTTTTTTTCTCTTTAAATATTTTTGTTGTTATTTTGAAACTCAAAATGATTTATTTTTCTTTGATTATAGATAAAAAGAGCCAACCATGATGGAGAAATTGTTAATCAATCAAAGCCATTATAAAAACTTGTTTCTTCAACAAATGATACATGTGTACTTCCAAGTATTCTTTTTTAATATTATACTCATGCAATCAATGTAATACATGCCAAAGAAGAAGAATGTTTTCATAGATTTCTAAATTAGAACTAGACATACATACTCTTACATAAATAACCGTCTCTTCAATTTCTAATTACTCTTTTTTCTAGTTAGAAATAAAAAAAACCAAAGACTGTTTGAAAGAATACCTATGATTATTTCTATAAAATGCATATACATTGTAAAAATCGTTTCTCAAAAATGTAATTTTAACAATATGGACATAACATTTAACTTTTAAATTACCTGAGTCACTCAGGTGACCTATTGCAATTGGTCTTCGTCCGTCGTCGTGCGTCGTGCGTTGTGCATTAAATTTTTTACATTTTTAACTTCTTGAACACTACAAGGCCAATTCTTACCATTTTTGATGTGAAGCATATATGGTAAGATGAATATAAATTGTGAAATTTATGACTCTTCCATCCCAAGGACGCCAAAGGCGGGACCAAACAGGCAAAAAAAAGATCAATTTTCAAAAATCTTCTTCTCTATTCCCACACATGTATAAAAAACTAAATGCATGGTTATGATGTCCATGAAACCCGCTACCAAAGATGGGTAAAAACGTATTAAATCTTAAATCTTGTAAAAAATATATTAAATCAAAATTCTTCTTCTCTATCCCCCCCCCCCCCCATATATGTTTGAGAAAAATTAAATGCACAATTATGATGATCATAAAGCCCTCTAACTAAATTGTAAAATTCATGGCTCTGTTCATGTGTTCAGGCCCTAGGGTAATTAATATGACATGTATTTTTACTTAGGGTAATTGCTGTTTGCCATCCAAAACAATTTTAACTTCATCTTGGAAACAACATAGAAAATTGCCAGTCGGCAATATTGAATTAAATATGTGTTCTATTTTAGAAAATCTACTTTAATATCCTATGCATTGTATACTTGTAGAAAAAGTCGTACATGTATTTTGTAAGATTGACTCTTAAAGGCATGCAGGTCTTTTATTACCAAACGTTTGCAATTTTTGGCCCCTGAAGCTAAGGAGTACTAGTAGATAATCCGAGATTCCTCGAACTCTTGTAACCCCCCCCCCCCCAACACACACACACACACACACACACACACACACACACACACACACACACACACACACACACACACACACACATTTTCATGAATTAATGTTTTTCAATCATCAAATAAGTTGGGTAACAGTCAGATGAGTCTCAGTTTAGGGTTTAGATATCAATATGAAGCTTAAAATGCAAACACGAGCCTCTGACATGTCAAACTAAGGGCTATGGTACTCAGGTGATCGTCAAGGCCTGTGGGCCTTTTGTTCAAAATCCCCGATCAGATTTGTACAGTTTTATATTGATTATATTATAAATGTTTGTATTATGAAGTTTCAAATTTAAAAACAAAGACATCAACTTATTTTATAGTTACAAATAAATGGCATAGTTGTTCAGATTTTTGGCTTTTTAATTCTTGCAGTGGATCAAAATTATGGTTATAGAGGGTCTAAGAATGTATTTTGTAAAAACAAGCAAAATTATAGATCCTGATTTACTTTTACAGGAGAAATTAATTAAATAATTTGTATCTTCTCTCCAGCTAACAATGATAATAAAATTAGGCTTTTGAATACATATTAGGCTGAAACCCACCGATAATCACTCGTTGATATTTAAGTAACTTAAAATTTTCAATTTTATACAGGTTTGTCATCTTTTAACAAACAATGAAAAAAATAAACTTCAAAAATCGTGTTTGATTAAATCAAAGAGGTGGCAAACGATAGTTTCTTATTCGGGGAAACTTGCCATTAGGGTCTGCTGTTACAAGCATAAACGAAGTGGCTTTATAATTTATCTCATCATATAAATCAAAAGGAAATATATGTATCAAATCATATTCATTTATTAAAAGATATTTACATTCAGTGTATATTTTCCCTTATGTTTGCATTAGAAATCTGCGACGTTCAATTTTCTATGAATACACTTTGATAATTCATGCGCCATGTGCACAAATATAAACGTATTCACGTGTTTTGAGTATATTTCTTTTTGTAAGATTAAATGAAACGTTCAATCTTACATAACCAATTTGATATGTTATTTTGTAAATAATCATTAAATTATATCTTCTCCTTCATAAAAAAGATATTTCTCTACAAAGTTCCTGGCACTATATTTTTAGTCGCGGAAGCGAATTAAGTAACATGTTAATGTGGCTGTTCTATGTATGTATCATATCCCTGACTGAGAGCGTATATATTGGCTTTACAGCGACAATATACATATATATTTCATAAAAATAAACATCAGTATGAATATAAATATAAGCATTGAATGTTTATTTTTAGATGTCGTCGGTCCTTTAACACACCAAGCGGTGCAGACAAATTATCATACGTTAGCGCGGTATTCAATTTGTTTGCACTGCTTAGTGTGTTACAGGACCGACGACATCCAAAAATAAGCATTCAATGCTTAACATGATACTCGGTATATATTCAACAACAAACCAATGTGTCACATCGCTCACGATAACAACAGTTCTTGTATCATTCTATAATATGAACCTCTTTAAAATAAGTTGTAAAACTCTAACGGATTTGACAATTCATTGAACAATACATAAAAGAAGCCTATTTTTGGACATCATACTAGTATCCTAAACTCTAAAATGCATTAATTTATTTATCTAATCATCCTAGGCCTCAACATATTATATATAAAAGATTTGTAAAATAAACTTTAAATAATCATAAACAAGAGAAAAGCTGTCAATGTGACAGCAAACCGGGTTTTCTTTTGTGTGAACAGTACCCATAATCCATTTGTCAACCCTGAATTGATGGACACTACCTATCCAGAGAAATTGGGTACTCTATATGTAATATTTTTGCCCCCAAAAAACTAAGTTCACCAGCTGGTATTTTTCATAAATAATCAGAAATTGAAATCCTAGCAATATGTACATCTCTGATATATGTACAATTGATCTGCAAAAGTACAACCTTGTATCTTGAAAACTGTAGAAGGAATTATCCGTACAATAGGGGTACCCTATATGCAATATTTTGGCAAAAAAAGAATAAGTTCAACAGATGGTATTTTTTCATTAATTATTAGAAATCAAATCCCTAGCAATATGCACACCTCTGATATATGTACAAATTGATCTGCAAAAGAACAACTTCATATCTAGAAAACTGTAGGGGGAGTTATCCGTACAATAGAGGTACACTATATGTAATATTTTGCCCCAAAAACTACTAAGTTCAACAGCTGGTATTTTTTTCATAAATTATCAGAAATCAAAATCCTAGCAATATGCACACCTCTGATATATGTACAATTGACCTGCAAAAGAATAACTTCCTATCTTGAAAACTGTAGGAGGAGTTATCAGTACAATAAGGGTACCCTTTTGGCCGCCGCCCGCCTGCCATTTTCACCATTTCAATAACCGGATTTTTACTTTGGAAAACCCGGTTAAAAATGAAAGAAAGTTCACTGTGACCTTGATGTGGGGATATGAAGACAAAAGGGTGCTTACAAAGTAAATAACTTAACGTAGTATTGCATTTTTATGAGAAGAAGATCTTTAAACATTTTTCCAATATATACTTTTACGTTGAACTTTGAACCAATATTGGAACCCAAGTATTGATCCGGGGGTCACGGTTTTAACAATTTAGAATATACATATATCTTATATTATATTATCTTGCATAGTAATATCACACATTGTAGCGAGGTAGTTACTGAGAAGATGATCCTCTATAATTGAACTCCTCCTGGGACCCAGTATTGGTACAGGGTTCAAGGTTCAACAATTTGGAATTTACACTATGTGATAATACATACATAGTAATTTCACAAACTGAAGCATTGAAGTTTGTAAAACAAAGACTTTTAAACATTTATCCTATATACTTTTATGTTGAACTTTGGATTCCCTTTGGTATTGGCCTTGGGGTTAAGGTTTGATTAATTTAGAATCTACACTATCGTAGGATGCTTGCCTAGAAATATCATAGATTGTAGCATTGTAGTTCTTTATAAATAGATTTTTAAATATTTTTCCTAAATGTTTTTTTAATTAAACTCTGAACCCCTCTTGGGGCCCCAGTATTAGTCCGAGGTTATGATTTTAACAATTTTAAATCTACACTGTCTAAGGATGCTTGCAGAGTAATTTCACGTATGGTGGTCGCCTGCGCTTGGACACGTGGGTTTTCTACGAGCTCTCCGGCTTCCTCCCAAATCAATGACCCCCTCGCGCTAACATCCGTGCCAACGGAAGATATTACTATAAGTTATAGAACTTGTTTATCAATCGTTGTAAAATAAATAAAAGTCCAGTCCAGCAATCTCACAAATCGTAACATTGAAGTTCTTAAAAGTTCCTTATATACTTCTATATTGAAGTTTAAACCCCTCTTACGGCCCCAGTATTGGCCTGTGGTTCAAGGTTTCAGCAGTTTAGAATCAACACTATCTTAGGATGCTTGCATAGTAATCTTATAAATTATGGTTCGTGAAAAGAAGATTTTTAAACATTTTCCCTAAATATTTCTATGTTAAACTTTGAACCCTTCTTGGTGGCCCAGTTGGCCCGGGGATGATGATTTTTACGATTTAGAATCTCCAGTATATGTAAACAAGTTTTGATGTGATTATTTTCATTTCTGGTGCAAAAAAAGGTTTCTTAAGATGCACCCCTTATTTACACTATTTCGTAATTATCGCCCTTTTAAAAAGGTTTTTCCCTTTACTTGACAATTTAAAATCCCCTTCCCATAATAATGTTTTGTACCTAATTTAGTTAAATTGAGCCCATTGGTTCTAGAGAAGAAGTAAAAAATATAAAAAGTTTACAAACAGACGGACAGACTGATAACAGGTGATCCAAAAAGCACACTTCAACCTTCGGTTCAAGTGAGCTATAAAAATTAGTATTTAGTTTGCCCATATCAAGGTTCATATTCAAGTTCTCATTCAACCAGAAACTTTTACTTTTCAGATCTAGTATGATAATATAAAAATAAAAATAAAAGCGAGAAAGTTGAACCTTGCATTTCAATTATCATTCCATTGATAAAGAACTTTTTTGGCATATAATGAAAAGCTATTAAAAACTGGCGGGTGTAAGGTTTTTGCAGAATCCGGGCGTTCTTTACGTCAAGGAAGAGATTAATTTATTAATTCATTTTGTGATGTATTAATTTTTTTTTTCTTTCAACCTTGAAATGTTTTCATTGTATTGATATTGTTTGTTTGTATTTTTAACAATCGTTTAGAAAATTACAATATTTGTATTAATAAACGCTAGTCCTGTGAAATCATGTTTTATATCACATAATTTAGATACTCTGTTGGCTAAAATATTTTAGTTTAAATTAAAAATTCTTTAATCATTCGTTTGGGGTACTTCAGGGTGTGATTATTCTTTAAAAATGTTTAATAAAGCTATAAGGTTGCTGAAGTTTATTGACATTTGGCACGACTCAGTCACGCATATGATAACATACGTGAAGTGAAGAAAAATCTTTATTTTGACTCAGACCTCAGACTGTACTTTGGACGTTAACCTTAGATCGCATTGGCTGATTTACTTTATATTTACTTTACTCGACCGCATGTGTAAAGAAATATGCGATATGATGATTGTTATCTTCAATAATCATCACAATTTTATTTGAATTCGTTTTAAGGGAGGTTAATTATCTGCTTGTTTTCTTTTAATTGTGATCTATTTTAAAACCACGGTTTCAAACAATGAGAAAAATCAGGACATGCTCTCTTCCAACAAAGTTACTTCTGTTTTGTTCTTAGAAATCATAAAAACTAACCACAATGAAGCTTTGATTTTCTTCTCTGACGAAATTTTAAAACCGGTATTATTATTTTTGTCAACACATAAATAAATCAATTTCTTATTTTACAGTTTAGAACGTAACGATGCATGTGAAAGACAATTCTTCAACAGCAATAAGAAGGTGTTTTTATTTTAGATACTAGCTAGCTATGCAAATGATCATGTAACCTAGAAAAAAAAATCTTCGGAGACCCATGCAGTCTCGCATATACTTACTGGCAATAGACCAAGTCACGGAATTTTTCTCGTTCTCATGAATAATTCATGCCCTTTTTTTTATTTGTTCCTTTACATTGTTGTGAAGGAAAACCCACCAATCGATTTAATGCATTTATCAACAACAGTTTGACATTTTTATTTTATATTCATTCAAAATCTATAAAGTTTGCTCGCTCATTGCTGGATTGGAAAAGATATTAACATGCAGATTTGAAAAGTACATTTGTGATATGTTCGTGTCTTATATATGTGTATATCTATTATTTGTAATTAATATAATCATTTTCGAATTTGCGTAACTCATCGTTATATAAAAGAAAATGACCTAATACCTCAAAAGTTGCGAGAACTCGTTATCGATAAATTTGATTTATTAAATAAAATATGTTAAAGCAATCAAATCCAAACAAAACAAAAAGTATTTTTAAAAAACGATAAAGGTTCTAAAGGTTTATTCAGCCCACGGTCGTTGAGCTTATGTTAAACTATCCGCAGGATTCAAACGATGCGGGTAAGCCTTATTGTAGGTCACCATGCATTATAATGTCGCATCGACTTCTTTAAAAGTGCGGACTCAATTATCATAGAAAACCAAAGACCTGCTAACAACTGGAAAAGGTTTTAGCAGGTTGTTTTACGATAGGACAAAATACACCAGCTTTGATGTAAAGATATTTAACATTTGCTAGCTTACAAAAGTTGAGAATGCTTCAAATTTTGTTGGTTATAAAAAAGAAATTTATTTTAATCATTTGTAGAAGAATTTATATCGTTTTCAAAAACAGTATAATTTTTAAAATATCCAAACCACGAAAGCAACATTTCTTATCTATATGTATTATTTACCAAACTGTTTATTTGACCTATTGTTATAATCGTCATATTTTAGTGTCCAATGCCTTTACTCCGTTATATTTTACATTTCCCACTGTTTGTGTCTGTGATTACACTACGAATCGGTTTTGTAATCTATTGTCCAATACATTTCATCAATGGCAATTGTAGTATTTAATCGTACAATTGCTGAAAATTATATAAATATAAGTAATAAAGAATCATTCTTTGAATACTATGAGGTGATAAAACGGTCGGAAGTGATCAAATCTCTCATAAAGCCTTCCGGGCTTTATTGGATGTGGTCACACCCGAACGTATTTGATCACCTCGCAATACTCAAAGAATGATTCCTTATTACTAAAATGTAACCAAAGTATTCGTATTATTTTGACTTTGTATCCTGAATAAGAAATGTCTGTTTCAAAATCAAATAAAAATGACATTGCAAATTTCAAATTCTTTCAAATAAGTTCGATGGCGAGGAACGACATGACTTAATAACTTACAACTCCTTCAAGTGTTAGTAATAAGAACTCCTTTAAGAATTGTTTTTCATGCAAGGACGTGTATGAGTCGGCACGACAATTAAGCTAATTCAGACCAGACGTGTGTTTCAAGATAATCATAAAATTGAAGTATTGTGGCAATGTTTCAAAGCCAAACACCCATTCCGCTACAGCAGGTCAATCTACATAGCTTTATTATGTTAATTTTGTTATTACAATCAGCGGTATAAAATGTGTGCATTAATTGACACACTACTGAATTCCATTATCATTAACAGATAAGGTTCCTGGGAAAATTACATGAACAAAATGTCATTGTCATCAAAAAAAAAAAAAAAACAAAACATGTATTGCCAAACAGAGAAAAAGAATGTTGAGAATCTGGTTGGGTTTTTTTTCTATCCCAAATTATTTAAATATACATCATATATCATGCTGGCATGCTATATATCTCTAACTATATTATCAACAATTGCGAGTACAGTAATTTATTTAAGTTCAGATGTGATGTTCTATTCGCATGATACAACGTACTTAAATTTCAAAATTAAAAAAATTGCAAAAGAAAACCACCACCAGGTTGCATATCATTACAGATAACATATATACATTGCAATTTAACATGCCTTAAATATACATCACACGAAATATAAATATCACGTGTATGCAACCTAGTATTCGATTAGGTTTCTTTTTCAAACATGTCGAGATATTTTTCATTGTGTTCTGACCTTGTCTGTAGAAAAATAAGAGGTATACTAGAAAAGGGTGGGAAAATATTACCATGCGTAGGAAATTAAAATTCATTTTCATTGTCTGGTATATTTAAGATCACTTTGGCATCAAATTTTAGACACAATACATGAGAGTCAACATTCTTTAATGCGCCATTTGAATAGAAAATTTATTCCATATATAATGAAACAGGTTTTATATTAAATTACACAAATATGTACGAAAAAAAATCGGAATTAAATGGGACTTTGTTTGAATATAAACTGGAGTTTGTTACTAAAATACTAGTATTACGCAAAAATTAATAAACGCAATAGAATTATTTCCAATAATTTACATATCCACATATAGATACATTTTGTTTAGCATTCTTGTGAAATATCATTGTAATCAAACAGATTTATTGTGTAGACTTCGTTAGTATATTAATAAAAGGGCTAGTTTTATTACTTTAAAATTACAAGAATATCTATATTAGGCATTCTCATAACTACATGTTTGATATTTTTTATGATCATCTGACAGAATATATTCAATAATATCATAAGTTGAAATATATAATTTGTGTGCATTCACTTATTACACAAACTTTGTGGAAAGGTACTTAACAACAGTTTCTTTGGTTTTCTCATAGTTCAATGAGACAGGGGCTAATGGCAAAACCTCAACCGGATCCGACTTGCCATGTGTCACTGTTATTCGTTTATTTGCCGTACCTTTGATATGGCATTTTTGGTAAAATTAATATTTATGCATTCTTTAGAGTATCAGTATAATTCAATCAACTGTTCGCATCTTCATTACGATACAAAAAAGCCCATGCACTACACATAAGTTAGTACTGCGTATCCATCAATTTGTTCTAATAGCTCTGAGCTACTTGAACAACTTGTACTTTTTATGCACCTTGTGTCTCGTTTATACATAGACACACTCTTGAATCTAATTACATGTACGTGACAAAAACAGGAACTACACTTTTTTCCACTTAGTTATACTCACTTAATGTCACCAATAATTGGCTTAACATCAGCAAATTATGGACTTATGTACTCGCTAATGGGTTTTTTGCTTTAAAGAAAAAATGATAACGTTGAATCTATTATTAAATCAAAGCATAGGATTATTATGTGGTTGATTTAATAACATCACTTCGTTCTTGTTACAGTTTAACAGTTTTTTAAAAGTATTTAGCCAAATCTATAGCACAGAAATCCTTTAACTGACTTTTTTTTACGACAGAACATACATGCATTTGCCTCCATAACAGGAACTTTGTCTTCAAACTAAACTTGAACAATTACTTTTCCTACTTAAATAACATCTAAATAACAAGGTACTTGCTTTATAAATGCTTTAATGTACTTCGATGCTTCCAATGCGTTTTTAATAAGTTAAGTGTCTTTTCAGAATTTCGGAAAATAAACTTCATATCTAAGAAAGAACAAAGCATTTGCGAGAAATATAGTGAACTACTTTTTGGTTTCGGTTTCAGATATTTTGCAAGCAACCTTTTATCAGGACAAAAATCTATTAAACAACAGACGCCACAACTGGGTTTTTCCTGACTGAAACTTCATATCGATTTATTTTGCGATCGAGTGTTTTGTTGTTTGCTTAGCAACTTAACGTGCTTTGAAAGACACAGGATTGCCCCTTTGTATGTGTGCATCATTGTATGAAAGGTTGGGCGCCTCGCACAGATATCAAGATCAAAAAGATAGTTTTTAATACAACGCGATCAATAATTGCTTGGGTCCGATATATGAGAAGCAGAGAATTTAATCACGCTAGGTTCGCTACAGATAAAATTAAAATGATGGGGCGTTGAATTATCAACTGTAGTTTAAACTACCCGCTTAAAACGAAGTTAAACTTTACTTTATTTTGTTCTTGAAAGGAAAAAATCCATAACAATGATCGATTGTGATAAACGTGTTGAAATCGCATTTTATTTTAGTACGTGCCTTTGGGCTACTCAATATCCTACTCCCTAATTAATTGCGCGAAAAGCGATTTGATACAAGATGCCTCCGCGCTTTTACTGTCTTACAGCTGTTTGTGTAAATGTAGTTTCTACTAATGACAAACGATATTAAAACAAAGTATTGGATTGAATTGCTAATGGCAGTAAGTTACATCAGATACGATGCAAGAACGCATTAACGCGCGCTACACACAGGTTTGTTATCACGAGTGTGTGATGTTATGCGAAGTCACCATTATTCTGCATTGCGTCCACGCAACTTTATGGATGTGATCTTACATTGCGACGATCGCAACTTCTCGGTTCGGGTCGCCTATTCCATCGCAACTTCTCGGGCCTATCCGGTAGAGCTCGGAAAAACGTTATACATTGGTGTTTTTTCCGAGCTCTGCCGGAAAGGCCCAAGAAGTTGCGATTGTCGGCTTAACAAACGTGATCAATATTGAAATTTTTATTACAAAATCATCATAACATTTACTTTTAGCTCAATTAGACTGAAGATAAGAAAAATCCACATTCCAATGGTTAAGAGTAGGGGGATGGGGTTGTCATGGAGACCCAATCGCAAGCGGAAGAACTTTTTCAGAGCTCTGTCGGAAAAGCCCGAGGTTTTGCGATTACTGGACGCCTACATGCCCGATCAGTATCGATTGTACTTTATTGTACTTTGCTATATTGTGCAATTTTTAAAGACGAGTTAGATCCCTTTTAACACACACAGAGAGAGAGAGAGAGAGAGAGAGAGAGAGAGAGAGAGAGAGAGAGAGAGAGAGAGAGGGGCGTCGACAAAGTCCAAATTGTTTTGATTAATGCATTGTGTCAACTGATAAGTTGGACGATATGATAAAGTTTTGAACAGTTATGTAAACGATACATAAGAATGTGTACATGTAGCAGAGTAGGGGGGTATCGAACGCGCGTATAGTCAGGTAGAATATGTAGAGATTTCCACGCGATATAAATCTAAGTCAAGTGCGCAGAGCGTGTTGATTTTTTTCTCGCCACAAACATAAATTAACCCAATGTTTTTATCTAACCGCTGACGGTTAAATTAAAATATTCTTATATTCAACAGTTTATATATGGACTTAAATTTTTGCCGATTTTATTTACTGAAGCCATTAATTTTTACACAGCAATGAATGAACGTATAAATCTTATTTAATGATTAATATTTGCGATAAGGACAGGTATAGTGTCACAAAATTGATATCATATATGTGTAAGACCTATCCATATTTCTCTTTATATAGGCTATAATAATAGCTAATCTTTAATGTTGAGGAAGTTATTTCTACTTTTACGCGCCCCTTTTTATAAAGGACATTCCGATCCTCTTGTAATAATAAATGGACGAAGGCAGACAGACAAATGATTTGGAATTTCATCGTATCAACTATCGATTTTGGTACCTGACAATGTATTAACGATAAATCGAGAAATGTCAATTTGAAAGCGGGCATATTATGAACAGCGCGGATACGATCGATAAATGTTCAACGTTGAACGTATAAATAAAAGTATTCATTTTCGAAAAATGGAAAAAGTTTTATATAATCTGATGTGATATGAAGTTATTCCCCGAAAAGTTCTTTTTCTAGAAAATAGGAGAAGTTTGCTTTTCTTTTGAAAGATAAGCTTTCCGAGATCCTCGCAAGAACGCAATGACTTGTGTCTTTCCTCACGCAACGAAAGGGACGGCTAACCGTTGATTAATCTTTGTGAGTTAACTGAATCGTAAAGTTTTGTGTGGAACAAGCCATATTCAATTGTGTGTAATTGCCCTTTAGATGAAATGATTTTTTAGGTGATCAATTATACCAAATATTTGAAACATAAATAAAAGTTTATCATAGATTTCTAACTTAAATGATTAACAAATATTCACTTATAAACACAAACTGGTCTTTTTGCTTGTTAGCGTAGATCAAATGTTTGTATTCTTAAAACGCTTGAGACGATCGTGAAAGGTGCTAAAAAAGGTAGATGGATTTTAATGAGTAACCGTCAGTAACGAGGCCATGAACTATACAGGCCCCGAGTCCAGAGTACGGAATATTCTCTGACAAATTTTTGCCAAATTGTGTGTGTGTGTGTGTGTGTCTGTGTGTGTCTGTGTCTGTGCGGAGGGGGGGGGGGGGGGGGGGGGTGGTTGGTGGATTGTTACCATTGTTCGATGTACGGTGCCTGGTGCCTGTTTTTAATGTTTCGGTTACTGTATATTATATACGATCGAGCTGTTTTTAAATGCATGTAGGATTTCATTGTAGAGAATCTGCAAAATGATCGTCAATATTTCCTATCAAGACGTCAGTTTGTATGCATGTATACTTGGATTTTTGTAGGGGTGTTAAGTACACGTATGTAGAGACATAATCCGCCACCAAAATCGTAATAAATACGACTTCTATTTGAAATGCATTTTAAAATATACCAAACAATTGTTCTTTTTTATTGTAACTCTTCCGACAAAGCGGTGTGCTCTTAAGGCGTTGCTTGATAGTTTAACGTGTATATTTAAACATATAACGTAAATATGTACACAGTAAATAATATCCCGAATCCAGGTTGACCGTGAAATTGTAACTACACATAATTATGAAAAAAATGAAAAACTGTGAGTTTTAAGTTTTTCAAGTTGACTTAAAAAGCTAAACATAAAAGGCAAAATAAAAATAATTTCACTTGTATACCTAATTGTCCAGCAATTTCGAAAACAAAAATTTTGAGGGATATAAAACATTGTTTAAAATACCGAAGATGTGTATGCACTCTATTACCCGACATATTTAAAATTCCGAAGATGCGTATATATCGTTTCGTGCAACCATTATAAACATAAGTGTTCTTTTCGAGTATGCAATTACATATCAGACAGGTAGATACATGTGTTTTGCGTAATTTAAATCAGGTCAATGGAAAGACTTCATGCGTCGTTGGCATTGGTTTTGGGTAAGGTTTGAAATCTTGAGATTTGAGTTTACGAAACGTGCAAAATTTGCGGCAGTGGGAAAACTTATTTCTTTTTTCGTAGTCAAGTGCGAATTTTAAGATCCGTTTTTAATGCTCTAACAGGTTGGGCTCAATTCCCCCATATAGCAATTATCTCGCTAAACAAATCTTGAGTACAACACAAACTGCACCCCCCCCCCCTCTCTCCCCCCCCCCCCCCCATCCCCACATGTCAATGCAATTTTTGATTATATAGACAAAGCTCCAATTCATAAATAGATACACTAGTACGAGTGGTAAATGTCATGTTAAGCATAATATGACACGATGAATTTGTAACATAACTAGCACAAAACACATTTACACGTATAAAAATAGCAATGATATGTCTAATGATAAGTTTCGAGGATGATGTGCATATATGTTATATTCAACGTAATTATGCGCTGCATGTGCAAAAAAGGAAATACATATATACGGCATGTACAACCATACATAATATTATTAACATTTTCATGATTACGAAGATGGGAAAGCACTAAACCACTAACATACACAAAATGTCGAAAGCATTCGAATCAAAACTATAATGATTTCCTTGTTAATCGCTGTATTTGATAAACTGCTTAAAACATGTATATAGTTGGTTAGCATAATGTAACAGTATTGTTGTTTGTTAATAGGTGTACCAATTATTTTGTATCAATAAAACACAGTGAAAATCCAATGTATATTTTCTTTGAAGTCAACATGTATAACAAGAAAAAGCAAAACATATCTTCATGTAATTCATCTACAAAAAGGGAGACAATGGTTTGATATCGACCACGGGAAAATCGAGACTTTTGAACTAATGAACCGCATACTGTCCATATTTTAGTAATTATATGTTATTTCATTTATACACTTATTTCATCAACTATTATATTCAAACTGAACTAATATTATGATGATACTAAATTATGAATGTAACATTGTTTTTCATGTAAGAATATATAGGCATATGTCCTTTTTTTGATTACATTCAAGATGGCGATGTATGGCTTGCTTCCAAGCAATAGAATACGGGCGATATCTAGAAATCGTGTCATAAGGTATAGGTACCTGTTTTCAGAAAATAGACCTATAGATACAGTGTAAAATGTTTCTGGCATGAGCTGTAGTCAAAAATAAAATTTAGAAAAAAACCGAGGTAGCAAAGGGGGCTGGGTCTAGATCTCGTTTTAAACTTTGCACCTGCTCATTAGAATATGATCGTTCGTCTTTTGTATTGATTTTTATCGATATAAAAGCAATTATACAGGCCAAAAACAACCAGACTTACCGTCGGATGTAGGCTGTCCACATCTTCATTGTTTAAGCCATCAACTCCCATGGTTATGGTTTTCGGTTGTCTTTTTGAAAAGAAGTCCAGGTTACTAAAAAACAGCCACGTCAACAATTGTGTCGTCACAAATTTCAGATGAAAAATCAAATTTTTTCCTCCTTCCTCCTATTTTCTTCGTGTTTGAGAATTCGATTTGATGTTCCTATTTTCATCCACCAAGGATATTCCTCGCTGAAACCTCTTGTTTTAAGGGTTGAATTATAATCTTTGCTCAGTAAATGTCTACCCACACTCGAGGTTAGTTATCCTGTCTGAACTTGCATGTATTATTACATTAACACATGCGCAAGTAAAGCACAGTAATTGTTTCAGAAGTAACGTATGTGAAATTCGTTTTCCATTTAGGATTTGATATTTAATAAAATACAAATGAGCATGTTATATTTTTGTACGACGATTTTCATAGATCCTACGTAACTTTCATGTACTTACTTGGTTTTATTTTCGTATTCTTTAAGAAATCGATGCGTAAAGAAAAAACATTCCGCTGAGGGTAACTCGATACATAAGATATACTTGAGTATATTTAGGATAAATTCACATTTTGAATTCAAAGCCACGAAGGACGAGTGGTTTAATCACCTGTTTTCAATTTCTTTTTATTTTAGTCATTGGGTTTAAGAGCTTAATCGTTCGTTCCATTCGAATTTAATTACGCCACATATTTAAAATTTTAATTCTGAAGTTGTGATTATTTCTATATAAGTGTTTTAAAACCTTGTCAAATATCAATCTCATGGACATCTCCAACTCATTTTTCTTTCCTTGAGTTTTTAACTCTGATTAGAAGAGCTTGGTTCATCATAACTCCTGTGATGTCATTCTAGAAAAAAAATTAAAATATCTTTCTCACATCCCCCTCTTTTTATATTTGGAAAGATTTTTTTTATTAACTTAACATGTGTATATTCAAAATATCAAAACAATATACAATGAACTAATCTTTGAATATTAGAATCAATTTCCTTTTTGGCAATATTTTTAGATACAGCCCTAGTCGACGTCCTTGTTCCGTTTTGAATGGAAGTCCCGGATTTTTACTTAAGTGAATGAGGAAGAGCTCGAAAATCATCTCTATGGAAATATTATAGAGTAGTGCAGCTCAATTAGAAATTAGAGTTATCTATCTTAGAAAAGAGTGACTGGGTGAATTCATAGTCATGAAACTTGGACTAATTTTGAATATAAGTAACTTCAAATTAAGGTGATATTATATTTTATTAAATATTTTACATGTATTCTGTACATGTTTGAATTCTATTAATGCAATTAAGTCATACATATATAATAATAGTTTGGGAAATTCCTTCAATTCTATTTATAATTGTCTGACGTTGTATTAAAATTAAATTTGTGTGATCTATATGATGTCTACCAACGAGAGTAGTTGCGTGATACATATCGATTTCACTGATATTAAAACGGAGATACATTCTTCGACAGAAAGGATATATTGATGGATAGGAAATACAGCGAGCTTTATTGAAGCATAAAATCTGCATTATTCAATCAAATGACAACAATTATGTGAATAAATTTCCGGTTAGTTCAAAATTCCCAAGAAATAAAGCATATAAGAATTTTTGAACAGTGGTGAAGAATTTTTCCTTAAAATAATTGATAATTATGCAATTCAATATTTGAAAATCCAGCCCGGAATAATTTACTGCCATGAAATCACGACGAATACATCCACACAAATAAACATCAAATACTATTTTCATTCACAGTTGTATATAGCTACTAGTAACTATTGTATATCTATTTCGAATAATAATCGTCCTCTCAGATTATTGAAGAGAACAAAAAATATACCGTTGTTGTATATATACCAGCTTACACACTATAATATTTATTGAAGTTTCATACATCTATTATCCATGTCCAAGAAAAGTTGATGTTTGAATCTATTTAGTTTCTTATTGGAAAAGCATAAGGTTTGGTACTTGACTTGATTTATCATATATTTACAGTTTCCATTGTCTTCGTCTGTGATAACACCACGAATCGATTTTGTAATGTATGGTTTCATGCATTTCATCAATGACTATTTTAATATTTAATCGTACAATTGGTTAAAGTTATATAAATTTACGTAAAAAGGAATCATTCTAAGAATATTATGAGGTGATTAAATACACCCCGATCGTATTTGATCACCTCATAATACTCAAAGAATGATTTCTTATTCCTTAATAAAATAGGGATGACTTTTAAATACGATGCTTTTAACTCGTTCGTAACAGATATGGACACGGGGGTCCTAGGATAATAATATTTCTTTTAATAATAAGATTATCCCCTGTATTATGATAATACATGTATTATAACACAGGGGATAATCTTATTATTAGAAGAAATAATAGTTTTAACGTCAGGGGCATGCGATCCCCTTTACTATAATATTCTTACTACAGGGTATAATCCTATTATTAAAAGAAATATTTTTAACGTCAGGCGCCTGTGGATAGGGAGTACCTACACATATATAATGGTTTTTCATCAATAAGTTCGATAGTCGCTAATAGATACATGTACGCACATCTATTATGATATTTATATATATACACGGAAAAATATCAGTTTAAAATTGACAAAGTAACAAATGACAATAAGGCCATGCGCAGGGGATGAATGAGCATGATAATAACTATGTGAAAACTAGAAAGGCCTTAATTAAAAACATCGCCTAGCTATGTTCCAACTTAAATCTCAAATGATACATGCCTATTTATTGTCTCTGTATTTTAATATTTTAATAGTTTGTGAACATAAACAAGGGGGGGGTTGTCAGGGACGCCTACGCAATACTTTCCGCTTGGAGGAAAGGCCCGAGAAGTTGCGACTGCAATCGGATAAACACAAATCACGTGTCAGTAATATCATTATCGTACAACAGCCCGTCGACATCACGGCTCCATAGCTCAGTTGGTTAGAGCGCCTGTCTAGTAAACAGGAGGTCGAGGGTTCGACTCCCCCTGGAGCCTTTTGATGCTTGAGTAGGTTTTTTTTTTTCAATTCTTTATTTGCCATAAATATTATTCATATAATCACAAGCACCTATATACATTTTACTCAAATAAAAAATATATACCCGGTACTCTCTACCTAATTATTATGAAAAAATATATAACGTCATGTGCCTGCGTGGTTTATACATGTATGATATGAGTTTATTTGAACGTATTTTTCATTGATCGGGCCCGTAGCTCTTATTTGATCACTATCATGTCATGATCACATATTAATAATGGCGGTCTATGTAATAGCGTTTGAAAATTTAAATATGAATCAAAGATGTTCACGGCCAATTTGTATAGATTAAAAAACCGAATTTGAATGATCTATATTAAAATCTTCATTAAGAGTGATTCTCAACCCCCCATATTCTCATCTACATCAACATATTGCTGATTCAAGTAAGGTAAAAATGTAGTTAAGAGCAATAAGATCTCTTTTAAAAAAACCCATGAAATATACAATGTATAAAATTTTTTAAACTATTGCTTGGTTATCAGAGGTGCACCAGAGCGTAATCTTTATGTGGACTTGATAAAAATCGGCTTTCACACTGCCATTTTCATTGAAATGCGAATTTAAGACAATCAGTTACAAAATATCAAGATTACTTTCCGTCTCAGGAAACAATTATTTACATGCTGTTGTTCTCTTCTTTAAAAAAAAACCCCATCATATTGAATATATGTATCCCAGGCCAGTCTGATTAAAATCGGCTGTTAAAACCTGTGATACGCTAACGCTCTTAAAAGCGATAGCATATCAACATGCAGCAATCCTTTTCATTCAGATTAAAGGATCCGAAATAATTCTTACGGTTTCAATTAAAATTTCAAGAAAATGTTTCATTTTCTAGACCCATTCATAAAGTACTGGAAAAAGAAAAATCAAACACATTATGACGTCACAATGGATGCCTTTTTATTGAATGATATTTACGTCATAATACATTGACGTCACAATTGCCCTCACCATTTTAACATAAAAATGTTTAGAGAATATCACAGAAAGCCATGTAACAATAATAATTTGAAATTTTAACTTATCTCGGCCAATTTGTGGTGGGAATTTTTTATTTTCTTTTTGATTTCTATTTAGATTAAGTAATATTAGTTGCGAATTAACTCTGATGCTTTGGAAGTAATGTATAAAAAACCTGTAATTACGGGAAAGCAGCCATTCGCCGGTGTGAGTATCAGGTCAGGGTCGACCTCTGCCAATGTGAGGGACCAGTTTGCCCAGGAGTCGTTTGACACCAGTCTGTTAGTCGGTCCCGTGTATGAGAACAGCACCGCCAGGAAGAAAACGGCCATCAAGCAAGAGCTCTCCGACATCACCACGCGTCTTCATCAGGTATCGGGGAAATAGCGTTTCAAGTTTTAATATTAAAAGCTATTAGATGTATGTATATTGAGCTGAATTAACTTTTTTATTGAAACAAAGAGACTCATTCTGTTCCAATTACATTTTTAACCTAGTAATATGTGTCGATTTAATACATAATCTGCAAGATGGCCGAAACCCAATTGACAGCCCGCTCCCTCCAATTAAAAAAAAACCCAAAATCTAAATACATGATTGAAGAGTTGACAAAGTCTTTGCTTTCAAGAGATGAGTATATTCTTTTCTTTCTTCGACATGATGGTGTATTCCTGCGTGATTTTAACTCGGAAACAAATGTATGATTTTCTCTTACAGACCCTTTACACTTACGATGCGATAGATGAATACTCGCAGGAAACCGCCACGGTGAGTTCTTGATTTACACAATGTATAAACTATTAATAAACATATCACAATATAAAATAATAATGTAACGACGACGACGACAGATTTCTTTTCCGGTGTAAAGAATAATAACGACCCCCGTAGAATGATGACCGGGGGTCATTTTTCGACGTAGAATAATGACCCCCTAGCTGTAGAATAATTGGATTGTTTTGGGTCATTTTTCGTCATGTTAAACATGGAGAGAAATGACCCCCCCCCCCCTCCCCCCATCCCGTAGCAAAATCAATCTGTTCACTCTGTTCAGCTGATTTTGAAGTTAAAAACTCCGAACTTGTTAAGAAATCACTGTATATAGTTTATCATATATGTAGCAAACTCGCTTACATTGACTCAAATTGATTGTTAACAGTTACTATAACCCCTGCGAAAGTGTTCGGAATGTTTTCTTTATCGTTGTTAGTCTGTAATAAATCCAGAGGTGCTCGAATGAAAGTTCACGAGACTTCCTCGAGATTTATTCTGTTCCTGTGAAATTTCGAGCGGAAGTATGAGTGTTCGGATAATATTCTCAAAATACGTAAGTACTGGTCGTTTTTCATACCATATCTCACTTTGATATATGTTAAAACATGAAAATCTATTGAGATCTATATCTTATTTCGTCATCTATCGGTTATTTAAACTAAATGATGATATTCAGAACAGAGTTATCGTTCATGTTCAACCACTCTACACGTGGTTGAAAATATAAACATTGGATTGCTTGATAAAATCATAGCCATGTTTAATGCTTTGGTGTGCAATACCATGCTTTTTAAAAAAAGAATGGGTGTCTGTTTTGTGTAAAAACATAGTATATCGAGCCATTTTCAAGGAACATTCTGCATAAAATAGTATTGTCTGTTTCACTATTGATGCACTTACTAGGTCAGGCGCGGATCGAAAATTAATTCTTGTTGTTCATTGTTGCAACAGCAAAAAACTATACTTTCTATTGTCACACTTATTTCTAGAACTCATTTTATCTACCAATTAATGAAGATAAAGTTTGAAATCAATACACGTCTAGATTTTATATTTGACTACATGAACCTAGATTCTAGGAAATAGACTATAACCACGAGGCACGATTTTTACTGCGAAACTGAAAGGGTCAAATAAAACCACGTGGTCTAAATTTAAATGACAATAACATTCGCAGGGGTGACTATTGTAGCTTTAAATGATTTATTTTTGACGTCGTCGTGTCAATAACTGCCGTCAGCTGAGCAGACAAATTGCGTTAGCGCGTTATGATAATTTGTCTGCTCAACTGACGGCAGTTATTGACACGACGACGTCAAAAATAATTCATTCAATGCTTATATTTACATTCCCTTATTGATGAAATCAATTATTTCATTACATAAATCGGTATAAATTGCAGATCACGGAGGGAGTAAATTAGTAACAGCAAGAACAGCTGTTCTCTAAAACCGGTTTAAACTGGTTATCACATAGACTGTTGAGATGAGCCTGAAAATGTAATCCATGAAAATAACTCTTTAAATTTTGCTTTTAACAATAGAATTAACTGTAGTGTTGAATAATTGTAAAATATAAAGTTTTAACAACATGTTTGAAATATATTTTTAACCGGTAACGTAGAAATCAATGTTTGGGAACTACTTATGTAAATTACATGAAAATTCATACGCAGTGATTCGGTTGTTGCATTTTGGGGCATTTTAAGATCACATAATTTCATGGAAAAACAAGTAGAATGTAAATATGTAGGTTTCTTCTATCCTCCTCAAGTAGCGGGAAAATGACGCTGTGCTAGCGTAGAAATCTGCTGAACTGTACTTGTTACTTTACCGTGAATAATACTTTAAAACATTTTGAGATACTTTTATTATTTGAAGGCGATATGTAATTTCCAAAACTTACGCACAACCTCCTGAAATGTTCTTTGTCGCAACTTTACATTTTCATCAACAAAAAGCCCAGGTTTACACGAGTGCGATTAAAAATCTGTGCAGGTGTTGCATAACCATAAAAAGAAAAGAAAAACACATTCATACACAATAGATAATTAACATTCTCACTCAGAGGAGATTGTGTGATAATTAACGAACAATAATCATGAAAGTACTATTATAATAATTGTTGCAATAACATAAGCAATACTCATTGGTGAAAAAATTGTCAGCTGCATGTAGGCTATGAATATGAATACTTCTTTTTTACATTTCTTGCCATGGAAAAGGAGATTTTTTTTCAAAAATCACTTTAGTAATTCGTTATTTGTTTTCTTCCACGTGTATTATATATACATCGGTATTCTAAACATTTGTTGTAATATTATCACGAAATTTCTACCAATTTGCTTAAAGTGCATACGAGTAAATATATCGTATGCTTGTCAAAATGTTCTAGGAGAAATCTGATAGTGTATACAAGTCCAGTGATGAGGCTGATTTCACCTTAGGTAAATCTATTGTTTATTGTTTGTAATTAATTATGGTCCGTCGGAGCATCAGGGTGGACTTGGTCGTATTTACTTATTTGGTCAGACTGGCAGGAAGTATCAAGAAGTATGGGGGGGGGGGGGGGGGGGGGGGGGGGGGGGGGGGGAGTGCGGCTCTCGAGTAGTCGACTGGAAGCTGTTTTTCCCCTCTTTTTACAGGTTAGATTACATAAACATACTTGCGCACTTTGTCCAAATTATATAAATTCCTCTTTGCTGATTCAGGGTTTCAAAGGTTCAAATATAAAGTGTTAAAGTGATAAAATGTGTATTGGTTGTTTATGATAATTAAATTGAATATTTATATTAATTATTATTTTATAATTTATTATTTGAAATGTTTTATGAAAAACACAAACATTTTGAATTATATTTGAATAAAACAGTAATCGACTGCAAGCTGTCTTGTTTTCCCTCTTTTATGCAAGGTTTGGCTACTCCCGAAGTTGAGGGAAAGAGATTTCCAGAGTTCCGGTAACAAATGTTCAAATACAGTAACTCAAAAGCGAGTTTATTACAGAGACTGTTTTCCCCATAGCTCACATATTGACCAAATAACTGCACAAACAGACAAAAACCTCCTAATAAGTGTCTTACTAGTAATGTTGTATTTGATGATCATGAAAGGAACTATATTTTTTTCAGAGCTTTTGTATGAAGGACTCCTGACTAATATATCTTAAATTGTTGTAAAAGTAAAAAAAATAGCATTTACACGCAGTTTTATTCTTTACGTAAACAATTGCAATTTTATGTAAAAGTAAATACAGTGTACAAGCCTAGGGCATCTGCGATCACCTTGGAGGAACAGACTGAAGTATAGTGCGTAAACTTGCACGAAGTTCTTAAGGAGGCTGGTTGGCAACAAATTAACCATTAGATTTGCCTTAAACTTTAATATAGGATATTTTTGCTCATATACTAACTTTTAGAAAAGAAAAAAAACCCAAAATTTTAGCTTTAAAATTTATCAGTTTTCTATATATCTTTATACAGAGTATCTAGGAGTATTGAATAGCTTAACATTGGCCACGACCATTGAGCCCTCTTAATATTTTGATTTGAAGTTCCTCGACCGAATACATTTAATTTGAATGATCGATAAAGAATCTTTTTGGGAACATGATTTTACAAAACAGAGACCAATATCGGCTTTGAATTATTTTATGTGAATTTTTAATACATGTATGTATTTTTAAGTGAAATGAAAAAAAATGTTTTCACTGTGAAAAAGCCATTGTTATTTTAGACCTTTAAAAGATTTGATACATAGATCATTCGAGTAATAGATTCTAACAGCGGAGTAAACTTTTCATAATTTTGGTTTAATCATTAGTTCTGTGTGCTGCACTTGCATTCCCAGTGGTTAGTTGAGTGGGAAAATTATAAACGTCGATGCAAGTATAATTCATGACTAATATAGGATCTACTCTTTCATCGCCACCCACCCCCCCCCCCCCAAAAAAAAATCCCCAAAAAACAACAGAATTACATTATATAGTGACTTGTATCTGGAGATGCCTGTAACTCGTTGTGATGAGAACTTTACCTCAGTACAATAAGTCAGTATCTTGTCATAATAGAAAGATTTTTATTTTCAAAATATACCTCTTCTTTCATTTGAATATGAATTATAATTTCAAGTTTTCGCTTACTGCAACTAAAAAGAAAATATTATAAAAACCATTTTACATATAACAAGAAATGATACTGAAAAACTTAAATTTTTAAGGGGGTCATTATTTTACAGGGGTCACTTTTCTTCACGTAAAGTGTGCTCATTTTTCTGACAATGACAATGATTCTTTAGGCAAAAGGGTAATTTTTCCACATAGAATAATTACAGGGGATCATTATTCTACGTCGAAAAATGACCCCGGTCATTATTCTTCGGGGGTCATTATTCTGCTTTAAACCTGCCTTCTATCTTGAACAGTTACTAAATCTACTTCTGTAATAATTTAGTGTCTCCATGGTTTTGACACAGTAATATATTTTGTCGTATCAAATCATGTTATGTTTTTTTCTCCTGATAGAGTGCATCCTATGTTACAAAAGTAAAACAAGAGGTGAACAATATCGAATCTAAGGAAGTGAGTATTACACTACCAAACAAACAAATAAAAGTTATTAATTGAATTGAAATCAAATGCATACAAGTGTATACATATCGCATCAATTTGAAAGTAGCGGGAAAATGTTAAACTAAGCAACGAAGTTAAATTATGAAGTGGATTCATAAATAATTAATATCTTAAATTTTAGGTTCTTAACAAATGACACACTTATTAATTTATTCCAGATGCGAAATCACCTTAATGTTTTCATTGGTCGATACGAAGAAATGACGTCATCTGTAGCTGCAGCTAATAGAGAAAGAGATGATGTATTCATTTTTTTTTTTAATATTCTGAATAAACTAATAACTTAATATTACATTCTGTAGTATCCTGTATACATGTAGTATGTTGTTGTTTTCCAATACAAAATTTCAGTACATGTACATGTATTATAAAAAATGATATAAATGAAAAATTAATATGTATACTTTCATTTTTTTCAGCTTCTTCTGCAATTGGCAGATGTATGTATTATCTGCCTTTTTTGAAATAAATAATAAATACGATATTATATATGAATATATTGTGAATTTGCTTTACGATAGCAGTCATATGTTTACATGCTTCATTGTTTTATTTCTTTGATTTTACCCGTATATATAGTGGTTCACCGCGGATCACACGGACCCGGTGAGTGAAAATATGTTATATAAAATTAAATCAAAGTTCTCGGATTTTTGTTTATCAAATTGTCCAGTTCAAGACTGGTGATAATGAATGTCTTATATCTTATCTCAACAGGGAGTCGGTACCTCAATCACTGAGAAAGAAGAACAAGAACTGAAGTATGTTGTACATGTATATGTATTCTCTCAGAGAGAGAGAGAGAGAGAGAGAGAGAGAGAGAGAGAGAGAGAGAGAGAGAGAGAGAGAGAGAGAGATTATCACAAACATTTACTCATGAAAAAAAAGTATGAGTATATATTATTGTATGCATGCTTATATGTTTATATATGTTTAAAAAATTCTCCTCAATAGGTAATACAGGAAAAACTGAAAATTGTAAAATTAGTTTAATGAGATACCAGGGCTCCACAAACCAGTTATTAAACGTAGAATAATAGTGATAGGGCAATAAAAAAAAATGTAAAAAAAAATAAAAATAAAAAATAAAAAAATTAGATAAAAGATTATCACAACGCTTGATGTTGTGTTGTTTAGCTATCATTAATCACATAGCAGTTAATATTATGATAATCATTTTTATTATGATGAATTTATAACGATGTAGATTTAGAAAATGGTCTACATGTAACGCCTCGGGCCACTCTTTTACAACTTCTTAAAACATGATTTTCCTCTTACCAAAATTTTAGAAAAAGTTATGCAGAAACTGTGGCAACCTTTGAAAAGCTCAAAAGGATTCAAAATCAACTGAATGCAGATCCTGGGAGGAAAGCTCGAATATTAGCTGAGTAAGATAAATCCGGAAATATTCGCGTTAACAACTTGAATAATAGATGTCAGTACGACAGTATGGCGGGAAAAGCTCAATTAAAACGTAAATTGAGAAATACAACCTCAAGAGGTACTGTAGTACTAATAAAACACAACGTATCCTAACTGTATGTATTCATAGATATATGTTTTTAAAACATTGTGTATTTTGCTATGTTTTTACTTATTCTTTCAACATTCGTAGTTAATTGCTGTCTCTATGATATTTCACCAGTCAAAAATAAAGTCAACCAAAACAGGGACGTATACGTATATATACGTCCCTGACCAAAATTACTCGAATGACTATGAGCTATTTGCGTAAGCGTAGAAAATATGTTTTCTGCTCTAACGCATAAATATAGTTCATGATTTTGTTAATTGAATTTCATGCGGATCAAAATTATTTTTGCAGAGAGAAGAAACATGTGGGAAAGAAAGTTCTTGACAACCTCCAGCTAATGAAAACAAGTAAGGATTCCTGTGTAACTTGGATATATTTTGTCTTAGGTTTCAGATATATTTAAGACTTTTTTCAATATAGATATAGAATCTAGATATCTATAAGTATTTAAATATAAAAGAGTGACGGAAAGGGAACCTGGGACGGCTTACGTACATGCAGGTTTTGAAATGTAAGACCCTGCTCTCAAGAAACTAAAATCATCAACTTTCTACGGGTATCCCATTTACTCTTTAAAATAAGCAAACTTGCAATGTTTATATACATTAACGTGATAATAAATTGCAGTCAGCATTCAAACAATGAAGGTCCCAGCTGGATCTACAGAGTTTATTCCGTGGAAAGATGCAGCAGATGAAATAGTGGGGATGATGAAAAAAGTCCGCCAGGAAAGCTCGGAAGGTTTGAATTTTGATGATTACTGACAATCGCCATATAGTACTAGGGTATAATTTATTAAACTGGATTTTTCTGTGCAACAGCAGAATCATTATCAAAGTCTGTACATTTATCTTTTTTTGTCACAACAATCTGTGTACAAACAGAATCTTGTACCTGCATCCTCTACAGGTATATATAATCAGAGATGTCTGAATATTAAAAGTAAATCTGATTTTTTTATGGACAGAAGTGACGGCTCTCACAGACAAGGTATACCAGCTTCTTGGAGAACTGGAAAAGCAACAGTTGTTATCAAATAGGTTAGCACAGATTGGTTAGGGCCTTATTAAATTCATAAAATCTGATTTTTAAGTCAAATGGACATTCTTTTATCTTCAGGATTTAAAAAAAAAAAAAATATTATTTTATTGTCAAAACAAATTTTCTTCTTCAATCTAGCTTTCTCAAACTTGATTATGAGAATTTCTGAAGTCACGAATTTATATGTTACATTTGTATTGAAATTTCCAACTCCACAAAATACTTTCATAGATACTTTAATTTAACTAATGAAACTAGTATGATAACATATCTGATTGTATTTATAGGTTAAACAAAGATTTTAAGAGAGAGAAAATGGTAGGTATTTTTTTTCAGACGCGCATTTGTATATCAACTATGGTAAATTAAATAAATTGCCTATGTTTATTATTTATCTAAGATAATGATAAACTAGGTGGATTATAAATATTAATTCTAAGACTTATGTATTTATTTTATTTATTTTTGAATTGGTCCTGTATTTCTCTTTACAGTTCTTTGAAATGTGTGGATTTAGTGTTATTTAAATAAAAATATCCATGTACACAAGGCAAAACTATGCATTAAGTTAAAATGTCAACAAATATTGCAAAAGTAGATATTTTAACTTTGTAAAATTTTTTATAATTTTCATCTAGCTGACATGGATATAATATGTAAAGTAAAAACTTGATCGATGATTATTACAGCATGGTTTTTACCAGTTGCAAGTTTTTCTAAACTGATTTTGCATTTTGATAGTTTTAGCAAATGTAGTCTATATATGTTTTGGAAATAGTTTCCACCATGGATGGAAACATTTTCAGGTAAGGGGTAACAGTTCTTTATAAGAGACTTCAGTCTGATGTGTTTTGTTTTGTTCTTTCTAATCAATTAACAGCCTACACTAATAAATTTTGTACACAATTTAAATTGAACATACGGGATATATGTACTTTGTATTACATTTCATGCACCACTAACCTATCATTTCCTTTCATTCATTCATTATTGAAGCATTAGAAAATGCTTGTTTAACATATCTGTAATGCATCCTCGTGTGAACATGAACATTGTTTATAATGCAATAAGCATGTTTCATTATTACATGTATTATACAGGGCGAGAGAGCATATTGGCCTTGCTTGGCCATCTTAATGATTTCTAATAATACCGTCTTCTTTTCTTTCTAGCATTTTTTGCCTCAAAAATATTGATATATGTTATTATGCCCCCCTTCGAAGAAGGGCGGGCATATTGCTTTGCTGCTGTCCGTCTGTCTCTCTGTCAGTAGGTCGGTCCACCTACAGTTTCCGTTCATTTTCTTCGCAGGGGTTGCAGATATTGAAATGAAATGTGGTATACAGATTTATCATAATAACATCTAGGTCAAGTACAATTATGGGTTTGTTCGAGCCTTTTTTGACAGAGTTATGGCCTTTTGACGTTGAAAAATTCCAATTATTTGCATCTTCCGTTCATTTTCTTTGCAGAGGTTCCATATATTGTAATGAAATTTGGTATACAGATTTATCATAATAATATCTAGGTCAAGTTCGATTTTGGGTACGATTGAGCCATTATCGACAGAGTTAATAGCCTCTTGGACGTTGAAAAATTCTGATTATTTGCAGTTTCCGTTCATTTTCTTCGCAGATGTTTCCAAGGGAGGGTGCATAAGTGTTTTACAAACTTTTGTTATGATTTGAAATGAGTCTATATAGATATGAAGTTGAAAACTTCTGGACGTTTTGTTAAAATAATTTTAAAACATTTAAACTTTTAATTAGTTAATTTATATAACATGTATGATCTAACAATTAATATTCATGCATGATTAAAGAATAAATCATTTACTGTAAAAGTGGTTATTTACGTGTAGGGAAAATTTACTCAATTTACGCAGTAGGCTTAAAATCGTGGGAAATACCCTGCGTGTATAGTAAATAGAATTAAAACTTTAGAGCTAAATAAATCATGCATCCGTGTATTAAATACCCACGCGTATGATTTGACTATAAAAAACATGTACTTAACCACCATTTAATAAATTTAATAAATAAATATAATTTGGTGTGACTATTCATCTGATTCAGAAATATATATTTTAGGTCAAAAGTCAGCTGGCGGACGACTGCACAGATCTGAAAGTGCAGCTAGCGCAGGCCAAAGAGACCATCACCAGATACGAAATAGACTTAGGAAAAGCCAAAAAAGTACACTGTTAATCCATTTAAAGTGCATTCTTTGTTCTCTAGCTCAGAAACATTCATAAAATATATGCTATAGGCTATGAATTTTTACTTGTATTTATAACAAGACGATTACATAATTATTATCAATTATCTGGGTAGTTGGAGCCAGTTTACAATTGATTTGGTGATGAGAAAACAAGTCAAATTGACAATGTCTTCATAATGTAAAACTTTATTCTAAATGTTAGCATAAATTGTATGGGCTTTCTTTTATCTCTCTTTATAATGCTCTGTTTATCGGCATGTAGATGATCAAGAAACAAGGGAAGGAAAAGGAGAGTAGAAAGACCACTAAGACTTCTACTGCTGATGATGATGAAGAAAAACAGAGAGACGAGGAGGCAAAGATACACCTATCATCCATTATAGCTCAGGAAGTGAGATAATCTATCTTCTTTCATAGCTTAGGTAGTCACATGTAAAGATAATCCTACCCTGTATTATAGCTCAGTTAGTCACAGGTTAAGATATATCTATCCAGTATTTTAGTTCAGTAAGTCACAGCTTAAGCTGTACATGGTATTTAAGTTAATTGTTTAATCTCAAATAATTATGTAGCCCCTTGGGTCAGAGAGGGTCATATCATATGGAGGGAGAAAGAATTTATTCTTATTAGCTCACTTGAGCTGAAAGCTCAAGTGAGCTTTTCTGATCACTTTTTGTCCAGCGTCCGTCTGTCCGTCCGTCCGTCTGTCTGTCCGTCTGTAAACTTTTTACATTTTCGACTTCTTCTTCAGAACCACTGGGCCAATTTTAAGCAAAATTGGCACAAAACATCCTTAGGTAAAAGGGATTCAAGTTTGTTAAAATGAAGGGCCACACCCTCTTCCAAAGGGAGATATTTAAGAATTATTAAAAATTTGTTGGTATCTTTAAAAAATCTTCTCAAAAACCAATTGGTTAGAAAAGCTGTAATTTGGATGGAAGCATTCTCAAGAAGTGTAGATTCAAGTTTGTTCAAAGCATTATCCCCGGGGTTACGGTAGGGCCACAATGGGGGGTCAAATTTTTACATAGGAATATTTAGAGAAAATTCTTTAAAAATCTTCTTCTCAAGAACCAATTGACCAGAAAAGCTGTAACTTGTGTGGAAGCACCCTCAGGTAGTGTAGATTCTAGTTTTTTTAAGCCATAATCCCCAGGGTAAGGTGGGGCCACCATGGAGGGGGGGGATTTTTAACTAGGAATGTAAAGAGAAATATCTTCTTTTTGAAAATCAATTAAGCAGAAAAGCTGTTACTTGAGTGGAAGCATTGTAATTGTATTGTATTGTAATATATATTAAGAAAATTTTTTAAAAATCAAATAAAATAGGATGAGACTATAATGGGAGGGTTGTCGAATTATTGCATAGAAAATAAATTTGATCATTCTCAAAATATATAGTATATAGTATTACTAATATGCAATCATATTGACATTGTTGATTCTCAGTTGTTTAGACTGTGGACCTGGATAATTCTTGGGCCACACAAGGGGTTCAAAGTTTGATGTATCGGTAGGTTTGTATTTATATGAACAGTTGTATAAGATCTTTTTGAGAATGGTAATGTACAATATGTGATATAACTATGAAATCATCTAGTTACAAAGGTGCTCAACATAAGAACATTTGTAGAAAATTTTGAAAATCATTTAAAACAGGATCAATTTTACTCATTCATTGTCAAGATATTTTTGATATGACTTCAATAAAGCTGATTTTATTATGTCTAGTGTTGCTCAGGTGAGCGATGTGGCCCATGGGCCTCTTGTTTTAGGGTGGGGGGGTTAGGGTGTTGCTGTTAATTGGATGTTGTTCAGGTCTGCAATATTGTTTATAGGCCTCTTGTAAGATTTATGTCTGTACTTACATAGTGTTATCGTTTTATTCTCACTTTTTGTTTGAACTTTACTCCCAGCTTAAAAGAGAAAATAACCTTCCCTGTGAGATGTCGAATGACCCGTCTGTACTGAGGACCAAAATACGGCAACAGGAGGACAAGAATGCCGCTCTCACAAAAGTAACAGTGCTCTTACAACATTCCATTAAGTTATTGTAAACCAACTTTTATTTGCAACGCTTCATATCCCAAATTTTATGAGATAAACTGGTTCGCAGCGAATAATTTTCGCAATCAAGAATTAGATTATCTTGAAAATAATATATACCAGAAACATTTTAGAACTGATTCGCGGTGAGAAATATTCGCTAGGAGTAGGCTATCGCAAACCTCTAGCACGAGAATAATGGTTTACAGTATATCATGTATTGTTTTAAGGCACAAGCGATATTCAGGAATTAATGCAAATGTAGAAAAATTTTGTATAGTGGTATTTTAAACTAAATAAGGAGATTATATTTCTGTGAATATTTACCTGTGAACTGACAGTAGAAGCTTTCTTATATAAATGTTTTTGTATATTATTTAATGCCTGCACATATTGTTGTCACCTTGGATATTTGAATCGAAACGTGAAGATAAACAAAGCAACCGAATTGCTGTGATGCTCAAGGTACTCATGCATTCTGTGTATTGTAGGAACTGAAAGAAACAGATCTCAAAGTGAGAGAATTTGAGCCCAAACTTGAAGCAAAGGTATGTATTAAATTCCACCAAGGCATATATCAAGGTACACACATAAGTTTGAGTGCCCATATTGTTACTATGAAATATTTAAGGCATATTTAAAATAGAAGTACTGTAATTAGTTTATTCCAGTAATTATACCCCCGCTCTGTAGGAGAGGGGGTATACTCTTTTACCCTTGTGTGTCTGTCTGTCCGAGCAAAAATTGGTCGCATTTTTTTAGCAACTATTCACCGCAGGGGCTTAAAATTTTAACACACTGTTTATTTAGGCATGCCATATAGTGGGATCCATTTTTGTACCAATTGGACATCAACTTCCTGTTAAATGACAACTTTCTTTATTTTTAGCTTAAATTTTTAAACACAAATTTTCATCAAAGATTTCTTAACAATTATTCATCGTAGATACTTGAATTTTAACACACTCTTTGTTCAGACATGCCATATGGTGGGATTTATTTTTGTACCAATCGGACGTTAATTTCCTGTTAAATGTCGACTTTGTTTATTTTGTAAATATTCACATCAGAGTGGGGGTATTACTAGTGAGCATTGGCCCACAGATATCTTGTTAGCCAAAATTTTATGATATAACACACTGTACCTTGGTATCAAATATGGAAGAGATGCAAACTTTTGAAACTGACAAAACTTGAAATAGCACACCCCCCCCCCCCAAAAAAAAAATTAAAAAAAAATTGAACAATTCAAGGGTAACCTCTCTGTAACGATCATTTTTACAGGTCCATGTGGGTGTTTGATTGATACAAGTTTGAATTTATGAAGCATTAATAATTCAATAAATAGAAAGATATATATCCTTTATTGTATGGGGGCAGTTTATATGAGGCTTGTCAAAAAATGACTGATTTGTGGGACATAAGTTTTAAAAGTAGTTGTAAAATCCTTGCAAAAGTGGACTTGATCTTATGTACAGAAATTTTGTGAAGATGTAAAACTGGTGGGCTAATAGAAATGTGCAGGAAATTCATGCACAATGAGCCACTGTAATTTGTAAAAAATTAGCCTTCCTGTTGAGTACACAATTCTCTAGAAAAATCAGATACCAGTAAATGCTATAAAAACAATGTACAGTTTTTGAATGAGTTATTTAAAGGGAAGAAAACAAAACACCCATATATTTTTTTAGTTTCAAATTTCTTAAACTACACATGCATTAGTCACCTTATTTAAAACAGAGGAACACACTTTAAGAATTGGGTATAGTCCACTAATGCATTTTCCATAGGCAGTAATGTTAACGTTCGGGTTCATAGCTCCGGCCCTAATTTTCGTTCAGCAACGAGGGACCTCTTGAATGAAAGCTCATCAAATTGTCTCTCCCCCGTTAAAATTTCGTGGTGTGAAGTCAGATTCGTGTTCCCGCAAAATGCGTCTGTATTGAAAAACTCTGAAAATGAAAGTAAAAGTAGGGAATTTCACTTCAAACAATTTCAATTCTTTCCTTCAAATGATAATTCGATTTTGACAATTGCTTTTAAAATTGCAAATCCTCTTTTCTGACAGGTGTCAAGCATTCTGATTTAAAATGTCCCAATAAATGTATATCCACTCTGCAAGTATAGGAACTATTTTGCTTAAAGGCACTACTTTGTTGTCCTACCGATTCTAAAAATAGTTGGAGGGATATACCCAATATGAAACAGTCATTGTGGTTATTAACAATTCTAAGCTTACATATTCACTCTAGCCACCATATAGAACCATGATTCCAAATTTGGAAAAATTCAATACATAATTATGGATTTTGCAGCATTGATACACATGCATGACATTTGAAGACACAGTCCAGTCAACATTTACCTAAACAACATCTAGTTCATTGGCACTCGATGTTCTCCAAATAGCATATATTGAGGAAACTTTTATCTCAAGGATTAAAATACATGTAAAACATAAACATTCAATAATTTAACAAATTTATTTTCTTCATATTCTTATGAAAAAGCTTAAATATGTCTGATTTTATAAAGTTTTAATCACACAAATTATGAGTTTTTCTTTAGTTACAAAAAAGAATTGTTTTCAAATACCACGAAAAAGGTAAAATAGAAAAGTATAGGAATTTCCCTATCCATCAATGTACTACATGTAGGTATTGGTCTGTAAATAATAAAGTTATATGACTCTATATTGTGAAGCTCTTAGTTCATTTTTTGCTCAATTTTGATGCTAGCTTTAGATTACCTCACCTATGACGTCATAATGACGTCATAGTGATTAGTTGTTTTTACTCGTGCAAGTGTAATATTTGCTGAACTTTTATTTAAGCCTAATTTCAGATGAAATGCACCATGACTTTACCCACTAAAGATACGTCATAGGGAAAAGAAACTTGCTAATGAGGGTGTTTTTTATTTACTCTTGTATATGGTTACCATGGTAACAAATTTAACAAAATTTATAGAAAGACATATCCTATCAGTCTACAATTAACTAGAGTTCAAAATCTAGAAGAACAAAAAATACCCACTAAGGCTGTGAAATATGTAATCAATATTAAGTTTCCCGTTTTTAATATTCTAAAATATATGCATGTCAAAGACTGGGTATATAGTTTTTACAGGTTTCTTCTTTTAAACTTGGACGAGTGTAATTAGACATCATTGTTACAAAAATAAATTTTACTTACATCAAGTGTGTCTCACTGTTGTATTTTAATCTTTGATGAAGTTCCATTTGAATTTACATGGTATCTAAAATGAAATGTTTTGAATTGAATTCTACATGTATCAAACACTATCACCAACATTTGCAATTTTATGTCACAAGCAGCCATATATTTAAAACTCAGAGAGAGACAGAGAGACACAGACAGACAGACAGACAGACAGACAGACAAAGAGACAGAAAGAGAGACAGAGACAGATAGACAGACAGAAAGAGAGAAAAAGAGACAGACAGAGAGAAAAAAGAGACAGAAAGAGAGAGAAGACAGACAACAAACAACTACACATCTTCATGCACAACACATTTGTACAACCTAAAGACCACCCCCCCCCCCCCCTTTAAACATTCAATATCAACCCCACCCCCCAAAAATTAATCTATTGTTTCAATATATGAATAGATAAATATAGGTAAATATCTACTTAAAATGAATACAGATAATTTCATTCAATTTTGATTATGATAAACAAAGATAGGTTTTATGGATCAAGTACTAAGCAATATGGTAGGCTTTCACATGTTAAAGTGTGCATACACACTGTAGTTTGCACAACATGCAAGACAGATTTATTTATGCAAACTTAATGCAAATCTTTAATCATAAAAATAGAATTGGAACCTACCGTGCATTAATACAACTCCCATACAACGCAAACTAATATTAGATAGCTGAACACTGCTTGAATGAAGTATATTCCCTCACTGTAAACTTTCTGCTTCTCTACTTTCACTTTTACTCGCTTGAAATGATCGCACTAAAAACCCAAAGTGGGTCTCAAAATTTATAAAATGTCTTCTAAACTCATATATGAGTAGAAATACACATACATTATTATTTTTTTGTACATAAAAACTCAAAATAAATAACATTCAAGTTAAAATCACAATAATTTCTTTAATTCATTAAATTGGTTTTCTGAGAATCCCAGGGGAGGGGGGAGGGGGGGGGGGGGTGTTGTGATGGATTTTTTCCTATAGAAGTTGTTTTTTAAATGATTAAACTTGTTGAACTTGTTGGAAATTTAGTTTGTTTACATAAATGAGATGATGTACAAAAGAGAAACACACGTTTATCATAATAATTGCAAATAAACAAGGAATATGCCTTACCAGCATGGGGCTCAATATGGGTATAGTCCACTAATGCATTTTCCATAGGCAGTAATGTTAACGTTCGGGTTCATAGCTCCGGCCCTAATTTTCGTTCAGCAACGAGGGACCTCTTGAATGAAAGCTCATCAAATTGTCTCTCCCCCGTTAAAATTTCGTGGTGTGAAGTCAGATTCGTGTTCCCGCAAAATGCGTCTGTATTGAAAAACTCTGAAAATGAAAGTAAAAGTAGGGAATTTCACAGTTTTGAAAAGGGTGTACTTCAAACAATTTCAATTCTTCCCTTCAAATGATAATTCGATTTTGACAATTGCTTTTAAAATTGCAAATCCTCTTTTCTGACAGGTGTCAAGCATTCTGATTTAAAATGTCCCAATAAATGTATATCCACTCTGCAAGTATAGGAACTATTTTGCTTAAAGGCACTACTTTGTTGTCCTACCGATTCTAAAAATAGTTGGAGGGATATACCCAATTGGATGTGTTAGAAGATTTACTTCACAGTCTAAGCACAAGCGTCTTTCAAAAATGTATGCTTACACTGAAGGTTTCTTCAAATTGTCTAATGAGTTTTATATCAAAACAACTACGTGATTGTCTATGTGTATATGTATATGTCTATATAATATAATATAATAAGCACAAACATTGCAATAACTCTCAAATTGACATATACCTGCCCATAGTGAATGATATAGATATAAAAAAATCACAGGGAAATTCACTATATTGGAGCTCCACCTCCGCCCTGGCCGGGATTGAACTCGCGACCTCTGGAACCCACTCTCTTAGCAGTGAGGGACCACAGCACTAACCACTCGGCCATTTAGGCAAGACAAAAATCTTGCTTTTAATGATGAATGGAACTTAGCGCGCTGGTCGCTCACTACACAGTCGTTTGAGATACAGGTGGAATACAGTTAAACGACAATTTTAGAGGATCTATATAATAGAAATTAAATATAATAATATAATATGATATAATATAATATTATATTATATTATATAATATAATATTATATAATATAATTATATTATATTATATTATATTATATTATATTATATTATATTATATTATATTATATTATATTATATTATAATAATATAATATAATATAATAAAAATGTCATATAAAAATGTAATATTAGTTGTAATTTACAGGGTATAGTGCTAGTGTGAGGGTAGTATGATTATATTATGTCAGAAATCAATGATCATGAATTTCTAACTTAACATACCATGACAGTACTTCTCCAATCTTGATCTTTTGAAATTCTCAATGATGCTAAAGTTACAGTAATATTTCACAGCCCTATTATGATGGAGATATTTTACAAGGTGTAAACATAATGGTGATTTTTAAACAGGATGTAGCACTTGTGGAGCTAGGCAATGAGATCAATAGTTTGGCCCAGAAGGTGGAGGATCTAACCTGTTTAGTGGAGGCAAAAGATAAGGAGATAAAAAAGCTGGCTTTTGCTGCCAAACGAGCTTCAAGGTCAGCTTAATGATAAAACAGTTTGTTTCAGATGTCAGAATGCTTCAATGATTTGGATGTTTCAGTTCACTTTCAGAAAATATTTTAGGGATGCTGTTTTGAATTAGAGGTCATTTTTTATGATTTGATGTTTTTACAGATTTTTTTACTGAATCAATATCGGTGAAAAATGATGTACAAATCTATTTATTTTCCTGTTCTGAAAGAGAGGAGTTATACTGTTTTACTCGTGTGTATGTATCTGTGTGACTGTCTGTGTGTCTGTCTGTCTGTCCATCTCTTAGTCAGTAACAAATTTCTGTCACATTTTTCTCAGCAAGTATTTATCGCAGATGATTGAAATTTTAACGAAATCTTTGTTTAGCCATGCCACATGCAGCATATGGTGGGATTCATTTTTTAACGAATTCGATGTCAACATCCTGTTAAATGTCGACTTTGCTTTTTTGGTTTATTCACATCAGAGTTGGGGCATTGGCTCACAGATATATTGTTTCTTTTATTTATAACTTGCATCCTAAATATTTATACAAATGTACAATGGTTTTCCATTTCGCAGTAGACCACCTCCATCTTGTAAGAAATGCAGCAGAACCAAACCAGCAGAAACCCCGACTCCAGTTGAGAAGGTGAGTCACCTCAGTACACCTGTCTTCTTGTAATGGCCAGTAAGTGTCTGGAGACCGTGATCTTGGAATGTTTAGATATTATCGATCGAAGTTCTGTCTAGGGCTGCTGTATTTTACTTCTATTTGACATGTGTTATTTGTAAGCCAAGTGTGTAATATTACATCACTTGGAGATTCCAGAGATTTTATGGCTGGGAAAGGTTATGACAGGTCAGTGATCCAACCTGAATAAACCCAGATGTTAAATTTAAAAAACAAAATAAGGTTATCAATATCACCACATACTTTTCTGTATCATTACTTTTGCTTAATAAAGAACTATATGCAATAAGGTCGAATTTCTGCCCCCGTGTTTTATAAATTTGAAAAAAGCAACATACTATAAATAAAATTTTAATAAAAACATAAAACTGCATAAATACTAGTTTACAGGAATCTAAAAGTTTTACAACATCAATCATTCCTTGTGCTTCTATGACGTAACGTAAATGGGTCATTTCCCGCAATTTCTCAAAAACATGGAAATTTTATCAGTTTTTCTTCATATTTTAGAGTAGGAGGTATAGAGTGCAATGTTGCTCCAAAAGCATTTTTAGCTCACCTGAGCTGAAAGCTCGAGTGAGCTTTTCTGATCACTTTTTGTCTGGCGTCTGTCCGTCTATCTGTCTGTCAGTCTGTAAACCTTTTACATTTTCGACTTCTTCTCCAGAACCACTGGGCCAAATTCAACCAAACTTGGCATAAAGCATCCTTAGGTAAAGGGGATTTAAATTTGTTAATTCAAGAATTATTAAAAATTTGTTGGTTTCTTTAAAAATCTTCTTCTCAAGAACCAATTGGCCAGATAAGCTGTAATTTGGATGGAAGCTCATTCTCAAAAATATTTAGTATATAGTATTACTAATATGCAATCATATTGACATTTGTTGATTCTCAGATGTTTAGACTGTGGACCTGGATAATTCTTGGGCCAGATAAAAGGTTCAAAGTTTGATGTAGGTTTATATTTAGCTGATTTTATTATGTCTAGTGTTGCTCAGGTGAGCGATGTGGCCCACGGGCCTCTTGTTACATATATTATTGTTTATATAATTTTGCATATCATATTAAAAATTGGTGTTGGAGCAAGCATGCGCTCAATGTTTCCTTTTCAAAAAACTGAAAGGAAATCCCTCATTTTTGGCTAAAATACATACTTTTTGTGAAATTACTCATTATTAACATAACATATTTCTATTATGACTTTGATTAGACAATTTATCTTTTAAACCTGAACTAGATATATATCAACCTATCTTTTAGCAAGTTTCTAAAGCTTTTTTCATAACTTTGAATTTTGGGCCATAAAAACACTTTATCCCGCACATAGTTCTTTGATTTGATATTAACCAATATTAGATTTTAGCCCAACAATACAATGAAGGGAATGTAAATTGATTAATACATGTACTTTGCTATGTTTGTGCTTTATGTTTAACTGTTTTTTCACCAAATGTCTGCATGTTTGTCTGTCAATTTGATGTAACTTGATTGTCCGTTATTCATTTCCCCCACACCCACTCCAGCCTAGTCTCACTCAACTTCACACACAGAGTGCCTGTGGGTAAAGGGCATGAAGTGACCTTGGTCTAGGTCTAGGTCAGAGTCAAAGTCATTGCATTTTCACTCCACTTGGCCCAAGTTAGGAGGGTGTATTAAGGCAACCCTTGATGATCTTTTATTGTCCAAATCTTGAACTTTAAGTCTATGACTGTTTTCTCTCAACATTTTTTTTTCTGCAGGATGGACCTGATATCCACATAAACAAAGAACTGCAAGCAAAAGAAGCTGAAATAGAAAAGTTGACTGATGTGATTCAGCAATTTAAAAACCTATTAGCAGAGACAGAAATGAAATTAAGTGATGCATATCGAGAAATCTCAGATCTTAGAATACTTCAGACAGAGACTATCATCCATCGAAAGGTACAAGAGCAAAGTCTGCGTAATAATGAAATTCAAGCTCTGCAGTGTTGAACTTATCGTCAGGTTCTCATAGAAATGATACAGGAAAATTATTAATGTGATTTTTAGAAACACCATATTTATGATTTGGATATTATTAAAAAAGATTCCTACAGGTACCAAATAACATTTATAATTTTATCTGTATGATTTAGTTAAAATGAAGAGGCAAGTGATTAGGTTGTATTGCACATCTCTGTTCTTAATAAAACTTCACAGTATAAGATTATATATAAGCATCAAAGGGTTTATGATTGAACTGAGCTCAAATAAAATTTAGAAGTCATCTAAGATAGCAGCCAGGTCCGAAGCCTCCAGTGCATCTGTCAAGGTCGAACACAAGGTTCAAGGTCAGGACGTTCACAGCATTGAGGACACTAAGTCTTCTGTTATCATACATGATCCAGTGGATCTTCAAGAAAGCGAATCTCTGGTAATTCCTATGAGGGAAGATCTTCCAGTGGAGGATGCACCTCTTGACATGGTGGAAGATGGTGAATATGTGGAGGAGCTGGATCTAGAAGAGGAGTCGGTTATCGAGGTTAATTTATTTGAAATGCAGATTGTAAAATGCTTGGAAACTGTGACAGTTTATTAAATAAAAACTTTTTAAATGAATTTTGATATTGTTAAGAAAATTATTACAGTGACTAAAATTTATGCTTACAAGGAAATTTATTTTGTTCATTGATTCATTATAATTATCTATAAGTGATTTAAAGATACCTATTACCTGTACGTTTAAAATAAAGCAGAGAGTATAGAATATTTATGAAATAAATATGACACAGGTGAAAGAAGAGGAGGTTGTTTCACCTGCAAAACCAATAAAACCCAAAACGGCAGTACTGTCTGTTGAGGAACAGAAATCTCAACCAAAAAGGGTACTTATACAAATTCATTTAACCAATGAAAAATAAATAATTCATATACAAAAGTTTGTACGCTACATTACATTACATTACTGGATTACTTTTCTTGTAATATTGGACAGCCTTTGCAGAGTTATCTATCTTTATGAAGATGTTGATGTTTTCCTATTATTATAGACAAACAGAAAAGAGAGAACAAAACTCCCTGCTCTAAATCGCAAGTCTGTCAAGTCTTCCCTGCGGGAACCTGTGCATGTGGAACTTCCCATAGATCCAGAGGCCAAGTCCCGAAGGAATCATGTCCTATTCCAAGTCGGAGATCTACAAAGCAGGGTACATTTCTACATTACACATTTCAATAGCTTTTTGATTCTGACTATTTCTTTTTCATTTGTAGGTGTATGGGTATTTATTTATAAGCTTTATGTATATATTTCTAGATGAATGTGATATTAAACATGGTTGCTAATTTTGTGTCCACTGTAAGCAGCTTGATCTACAAAGATCCTCAGGTAAGGTAGCAAGTCGGGGAAATATTTTTTGTAGTATATTAATATATAACACTGTGTATGCAGTACGTGGGACAATTCTTATGAAATCTTACCATTTTTCTGTCAAACACTTTTTACATTGGACTTTGACTTTGTACATCCAATCTTTTATAGGAACCAATTGTTAATGGTGTGAAAGCATTTGAGGTTGGGTGCAAAGACAACACCCTGAAATGGAAGGAGGTGGATCCAAAAGAGGTGGAGTCCCAACAGAAGAGGGCTCAGGTGTTGTACTGTGGTCAGAGTATCAGCAAACTGGTGAAGGAGGTGTACAATCTGCTGTCTACAACACTGAATCTACAGGTAAAAACATGACCAACACCCATTCCCGCACTCATCCCATCAAGCAATGGATAAATAATAAAAACATTTGAAGAATATAAACATTTTACTCTCCAAACATGATATGGCATGATATATTTTAGTTTTTGTTTTGTATTTGTTAAGGTGAAAATACTATTATTATAAGTGTCATGCCTTTGTTATTAAATAATAAGCTGAAATTGAATGAAAAAGAAGAAAGAAAAACAAACAGAAGCGTGAAGCGTGATATTTAACTACAATAGTAGGAGCAGTCTCTTTTTCACTGATGATGATTAACTTTCAGCACAGTGAATTTGAGATGATTTACAGATCCTTCAAGAAACACCAACAGAAAAGAGCCATTGAACAGACCCTTATGTCAGGAAGTCTGCAGAAGTACTATGAGTAGGTTCCCAGGATTATACATGTACATCTTTCATTAATTGTATACTTCATGAATGTTAAAATTAGTCTAGCTCACATACAATCATTTCTTCTTGAGATCTAATTTGGACTAAAATAGGTGTTACCGTGTACTATGATTTAGAATATGGTAATTTGTCAATGTCAGAGTGAGACAAACATTTCTCTTTTAGTAGGCAAGGAGCATGTCAGAGTTATCCCTCTTGATTAAGATCTGTTTTTACGCTATATATATAATTAAGGTCTTCCGTTTCCAACGGAAGACCTTATAGAGATTGTAATGTTTTTTATTATTATTATTTTTTTTTTTTCCCCTTTTTTGTCCACAAAATTTCTCAGAGATGGCTGGATAGATTTTCTTGAAATTTTCAGAAGTGATGGGAAATATTGTTATCTCTAGGCTTTTTTTTCATTTTCTCAAAATTTTAGTTCCAGTCGTCCATTTCCTGTCCCGTGACAAAAAGATTGTCTAATCGAGATCTCAGAAACGAAAAGGACTTGAACATCAAAACTTTGTGGAATGATAGACCTTTAGTTGTAGATATGTTTAAACTATTTTGTTTTGTTCGTCGTAACTTCCGGTCGTCACCGGAAGTACTTCAAAATTTATTTTATTAACGTAACTATTTCATTTCACATGAAATGAATATATTAGTATAATTCCTTACATAAGTCATCTATGCGATGTTAGATAAACAAAAAAAAATTACTTCCGGTGAGATATCTCAATTATCTCAGTTACTTTTTTAAAACAGATTTTGTACTCTCGAGATCTCAGAAACTGTAAGTGATCAAGACACAAAACTTATATGAGTGATAGACATTTGAAGAAGATGTGTTTAACAGGTTTCATTTTGTCGACCGTCACTTCCGGTCCACACCGGAAGAGTTCAAACAAATCAAGTTGCTTATCAGTTTAACTGTTTTCCTTTGATAGTCTTAGTTTGCAAGATAAACAATATAGTACGATAGGCAGGTATACACAAAATATTAAATTTAATTTTCATTGAGCACTTCCTTTTTTCCGTTTCCTGTCCCGAGACAAAAATCCTTATTTCGACGAGGTCTCAAAAATTGTAACGACTTTAACAACCAATCTTTGTGGGATGATAGACCTATGTATGTACATGTGTTTACACTATTTCGTTTGATCCGTCGTAACTTCCAGTCGTCGCACGAAGTACACAATTATTTGATTTTAAAAAGCATGGAAGTAGCAATAGAAATACAAAAGGTCATCTACACATGGTTAAATAAACAAAAACATTCTACTGCCGGTGAGACATGTTTAACGGGTTTCATTTGGTCATCCGTCACTTCCGGTTTTCATCGGAAGCGATCAAGCAAAAGAAGTTTTTTTAAAAGTTTAGATTTTTTAAAAACAATTTACTCAGTATGATGAACAGAAACGTACCATAGGTAAATGTACTAAAAATATCAACTTTTAATTTCTTTTATCACTTCTGTTTGTCCGTTTCCGGTCCTGAGATAAAAACCTGTTCTCAGCGAGATCTCATAACTAACAAAAACTTGAACATCCAAACTTTGAGGAAAGACAGAACAATGCATGAAGATATGTTTACTACGTTCTGTCTGATCCGGCGTAACTTCCGGTCGTCACAAAAAGTACTCAAAAATTGACTTTTTTTGGTTTTGTTTGCTTAGAAATAATTACTGGGAAATTCCTTTACATAATTTATTATATCCATTTTCTTTTTAACAAGAGAAATGCATTTTTTTCACAGATTAATACATGAGGAACGGAAGACCTTTTTGTTGCTATAGCAACAAGAGTCTAGTTTTTCCTTATAAAATAATTTTCAAAATGATTTTTGAAGCTATTTTTTCTGCATCTTTATTCCAAAACATGAGTGTTATATAGTAAAATGCAATATCAGAAAAATAAAGATTTGATTGACATTAATCTGTAAAATAGCAGCGCTATATGTATTGATACTTCTAAATAATTAATCACTTTACTGACATTAAAAGAACAAATAAAACCCAGAAAACCTGATTAGACAAATGAAAAACTAGTGGTAAAATAAACAATAAACAGTATAAGCTTTGCAAATGATAGGACAGATTAATTATTGTAAAATAGAACAGCATGCATAACTTCAAGATAGGATATAAGATTGTAAAAAATAATGTTGTGGGTACTGTACATTAGTACTGTGGAGTTATTTTGATTACAGCATTGCACAATTAAAGCATAAAATTTTCCAACTGATGTTACAGTCTTTGTTTCATACATACGACAACAAAGATGCCTGTAGGTTCGTTATGAATTTATTTGTGACACAGTGACTTTATTCATATTAATATAAGCCCTGAAATAGCATAAAACAACAATATAGTTATATCAAAATATAACATCAGTACAATACATGTATTTCCATCAAGACAATATTCTAACATTATCTTAGTATTGTACTTTAAAATATTTTAGTGGGAGATAACTCTTATAATATACATGAATTATATTTCTCCAAATAAGTCATAAAAATATATATTACTCAGATAAAAATGTTTAGAAACACTTTCTCACCATTCTATGGGAACAAGCTCATGAATGCTTGGCGAGATATATTTATGACATTGACATTAGACTCTGTAATTTGAACAGAATAGTTCTAAGAATATGTCTTGCTAAAAATAATCTAATTGATCTTACAAATGACCAATTTAATCAAATATCTGATCATCATAAAATTCTTATGTACAATTGATTTGAGAATCAATTTATACTCTGATAAATAAACCAAATATTGATTTATAATCAATACTGTGTTTCATATTAAAAAAATATCTTTTCATTCAAATTCATTCATACTCATTAGTTTGTGATCATGGACTATGTTTTCTGCAGTTTATAGGATAATCAATTGTATTAATAGTAAGTGTTTAGGATATTAGTATTTGAGTTAACTTACCAGAAAATAGCAAGTTCTGGTCCTGAGATTTCAATTGTAAGTCAATATGTAAATATAGGTCTGCTCTGGTCAATGTCCAGACAAAGGTTGTCAAACTTGGCGGTAAAACACATAAAGCAAAATATACAAACCAACCAAATTCAACCTGACTCAGACAACCAATAAAAACCAAGATCACAAATATCAACTGACCAACTCATGATCAAGCACTGCCCTTAGGATATATGTACAAGTGTATGAATTAAAAAAGGGTGGATCTAAATGTACTATGTGTATACTGGTTTAGATGTATTTTAATTACCGGTACAATAACTTTATTTATTTATTTAAATCAACAATTTTCATACTCTTACACTGATAAGGAACATAATGTACATGTAGTCAACATATTATATAGTTAAACATCACAGAACAGACCAAAATGTTAAAAGTGGTGTTGAGGTATAATGTATGTACAATTTTAGCTGTTGTGTGCAAATAGTATGGTAACTGGATATTGTCTCTATGATCTCTTCTCGTAAGACATTGAACTATATAGTCAATGATGATTGTATTGTAGTGTATGAACAACTGTTTTCAGGAATGGTGGTAGAAGTACTTCCTATGATTACCACAAGCCCCAGGCAGGCTCCTCGATCAGTGCTGAGGATCTGGTGAGTAGTTATTAGCAATTTATTGGCTGTCTCTTATATTCATGCTTTTTATGCCCCTCTTCAAAGAAGGGAGGGCACATTGCTTTGCTGCTGTCTGTCTGTCGGTCCACCAACAGTTCCAGTTCATTTTCTTCGCAGAGATTGCACATGCTAAAAAAAGAAATTTGGTATACAGATTTATCATAAGAATATCTAGGTCCAGTTCAGTTTTGGTTATGATTGAGCATTTTTGACAGAGTCATGTCCCTTGGATTTAGAAAAATTTCAATTATCTGCAGTTTATGTTCATTATCTCTGCAAAATTTGAACAAATTAATTACTAATATATCATGGAAAAACGTGTTTTTGTCAAAGATTTGATGTAGAAGATTTGTGCAACCTATAATTCTAAAACCTTTTAGCTTGGACACGTCATACTTGATAGGTTGATGCATCTCATAGTAAATGACCCTTATTGAATTTAAGTTCAAAAGGACTTAAAGGTCGATTTCATTTCCATGTATACTGCACATAATGTATACTCCCACTAATAAAGACTTGTGCACCATATGATGCATGTCCAAGGGAAGGGGGCATAAGTGTTTTACAAACATCTCTTATTCATTAGGGTCGTCCGTCTTCAGCGGAAGACCCTACTATAATTCTATTGTTTCTTTTTCACTTTTCTTATTATTCTTTTTTTTTCTTACAAATTTTGTGCAGGCGATTTCTCGGAGATTGCTAGCTAGAATTCCTTCAAATTTTCAAGGTTGATGTGTAATTATCTGAAGTTTATACCGGCGCAACAGTTTTTCAGAATTTACTTCCGGTCAAAAGTTATTGTCGTAAAACAATTTTTAAAAGTCAATTTTGTGACAGATCTCCCGTTTTTCTGGTGTATATCGGTCAAGAGAATGTCTGCCGTCACTTCCGGTCGTCACCCGAAGCAAATTTAAAAAAGTGAATTTTTCAACTTTTTTGTTTTAAAATATTTTTCTATGAAGTTGATAGTGACCCTTTTACTGACTCAGAATATGTATTTTGTTTTAAAATCAATCAACGCATTCTTGAGATATTAAGCATCAAAGTCCCGAAGCGAGAGTCCGAGTAGCTCAGTCGATATAGTCGTGGACATGGCCCAGGCGACCTGGGTTCAAGTCCCGAGTGCTGCAAAAATTTTTCACTCATTTTTCGATCAGATTTACGATTTTATCTTTAAAATGATGAGTTTTATCAAATCTTTTCAAAAATCGGACGGTAGATCCACTCGTTGCTCGCAACGAAAACGATCTAGTTATAATTAGGATTTTCTTTCTCTTTATAAAATGAATTTTTAGTATGTTTTAAATTGAAGGAAAATATTTGTTATGAATAGTTTTATCTCAGGCTGCAATGCTAAATAAGGGTAAAGTTAGCTCATATTTCATTATGTAACTGTGTAAGCTTAGCAATATTAACTTGCATGCCATATCATTTTGGTAAAGGGGAAAAACTCTTGCAAAAAAAAATCATGTGCATTGATCAATTCATTCAGATCAATTCAGAGATTTCAGTAAGAGATGACTTGCTAATTGATGTAGAAATAAATCTTTGATTCACAGAACAATACATGTCAATGAACAGCTGATTTTAGTCCATTGTGTGGGGACAGGACGATGACTCTGTATGTCTTGAAATTAATCATCATTTGGTTCTCAATGCCAACACACTGGTTAAAATACTACGCAGTTCAACACAATGGAGGTTGTCAGCTCTATGCTTTTAGCTCTGTATTAAACAAATTAAATGTCTGTTAATGGATAATGGAGATATTCACTGAAGTTCAAGAGATCAGCTTTATTGGAATCATCATTATATGGACTTTCTGGTTTGATGAGTTTATTAAAAAGGCTGCAAAGAGGCTGGATTTCAAGAAAGAAGGAGGGGATTTTTATAGAGAGGGGTACCAGGAAGGCTGGGTGGAGGATTGTGGGGGTGGGGGGGGGGGATGGTGATCTTAACTATTTGAATTTTATAAATCTTGATAAATAAGATTGATCATACATGATTCTAATAGATTTATTTGATTATTTGATATTACTCCTTGAGCATAATGTTTTATAATTAATTTTATCAAATTAATTTTTTTTAAAAGTCAACAAGGATTAAAAAAAAGAAGAAAACATTTGCAGAGAAAAAAATTGTAAAGAAAATCATGAACATGAATGAATGAACTACTTAACGTTTTGAAAACCTTGAAATTTAGTCAAATATTTGTAGTAAATGTGTAACATGTTTGTTTCTCTCCTATCGGAAAAATCTGCCACCTCACTTCAAACCTGAATGTTTAATGCTATATTTGGACAAGTATGGCAACAGGTTTAACTTAACATAAATCTTGAGATAAAGGCACTTCTATCGACTGCCAAGACATTCGATACATGTATCCATTACCACTGTTGAATGCTTGTATCGGCACTCGATTGAGATATATTGAAATGCACTCGAACAATACTTGAAATTTTTGTCTTGTCGGCCACTGAAAGAATTTCAGAGCTTGAACTTTAATCCCATAGGAACTTTATCAACCGATATGGATCTCCGATGGATTAAAAATGTTAACATAATGTTGGTGGTATTAAAATGTATCTGCAAGCATGAACAGTAAAGCTTAGAATGATAAACCTGGGCTGTCCTTAGTGGGAGAGAGTTTGGGATAAAGAGAATAGCAGAGCAACATGCTTTTAAATGTCTGATAGCATAATGCACAGGGGTATATCTGTGTGTTTTTACCTCCAAGCTGTAGTAATTCAAATAGCATGCATTGATTTGACTGAAATATTTTACAACACCTCTGGTGCCTGGAGGCTCAAACTTTTCTAAGTGTGGCCTGCAAGTAGGGGGATATATTTCTTTACGAGTGGGATTTAATAAGGTGGAAATGTCAGTAGATTAAAATTATAGATACCTGCAATTATAGTTTGCATTTTATAACTTATTGATGTTAAGAACTGGTACATGTATTTAGATAATTCCATCTGAAGTAAAGACTTTTATTCATTGAATAATGCAGTCTTAAAAAGAATTCAAAAATCCACATTCATTTTTGTATCCTTAATTTGCATTTCATACTATGCTTACTTGGTATGACATTACTTTAACATAAAATATGTGTGATGCCAACAAAACTTTTTAATGCAACTTTCAACCCATCCCTTTGTCTAAAAATTAATGTGCAAGTAATTCAAAATGATAGCAATAAAAGTAAAAAAGAAACCATTAACCAAGTGAAGTATCTAGTACTCTCCCCCCTTTCTCCCTGTTCACTTCGAATTGTTTTTAACAGGGCTTCCCAGACCAATGGAAGCATTGAGTTCTGGTAACTGCATTATTCATTATTCATAATCTTCATTACGGGGTAATCTTCTGTGGCAAACGCTTAATGACCAGAGTTTTAATTATTTGAAAAGTTCACGTAGTCCAGGTGCAAATGACTGCCAGTTTTAACTTTCCAGGTATTAGGATTGGGGATGATTACATTGCTGCTGCCCCCTCCCCCCCCCCCCCCCACCCCTTCTTTTTTTTAAGGGGTATATTAAAATTGTCAAATAAAATTTGTCAAGGCCCTGTGGATGCATTCAATTGCAATAATATGTTTAGAGAAAGAATTCTTTAAAAATTGTTCAGACCATATTTGTCCTGATACTAGAATGATAATATTTTCATGAAGCATGGACATAATGTATATATTCATTTTCAAAGTGCTATTGGTGTGTTGTATGTAGTTAAGCATTTATTTGACAACTTAACAAATGCAGCAACAGTGAAGTAGACCAAAATTCATGCAAATAATCTCAAGTTTCTTCTGAGTTTATGATATGATAGGATTTTGAAATAAATGTACTTCATATTGATTCAAATGATAGATAATCTAGCCAAGGGTCTTGTATTAACACTGCAACTTAATCAATGCCAATTTAAGATAATTGGTTGTTGCAAGATACCTTCAAAATTTTTAACTGGCCTATATACATTAAAAGTAAATCAATAGTCTATGCACAAGCCATGACCTGGTCTTGTAAGTAATTCAATATTACAGATTTCATTCTTGAATTGTTCAGATTATGAGATAGGCAAATAGTTTAAAGAGAGAAGAGGTTTATTTGAAATTTGAGTACCTCTGTAATCTTGCACAGTTTAATTAACATGTATTTTAATCAATGAAATAATGGCTGTCAATTTAAACTTCCAAATTAGTACTTATCTCAATGACGTCTGCAGTGCATGCAATGTAGAAAAGAAAAAAGAAAGAAAAAAAATGAATAATTAAAAACTCAGCATGGAAACTTTCTCACAAAGAGTCAGAGTGGGTCTGTGAATTTGTGATCTACTCTAAAGATGTGTAGAGAAAAGGAGATGTATTTTCATAAAACTTATTGACAAAATCACTGAAGGCCACAAATTGGGCTATTCTCCAACTGATTTCATGAGGGGATTAAAAGGCATTGAGTTATTCCTTTGCATTGTGTAGGTATGTGCTTGGTGCTGCTGCATTATTCTTGTCTTTGTATGGAGGGATTCAGTTTCCTCTGTACAGTCCGTTGACAATGCCTCTGGTTGATTGGACCTAGGGGTACTTCAGTGTGTGTTACCTCTCGTGTTTTTGGTAGAACTTTTATAGAATATTTGTATTTGGAATTCAAACATTTGAAATTGGTCACCTTTAAGTAATTATTTAATGTGAGATTGGTTGGAGGTTTATATTATGTAATGTCTTGAAAAGTGGTAGAAATCATCTGTAAGAGGTGAGTGTACATAACTTTTGTGGAAGAAATATTTTGAGGTTTCCATGACTCATATATCTGTTGAATTTTAGTTTTTTTTTCAGGATTTAAGTAAAAATATGACATTGAATGTTTGTGTCATCTTTTAACACAGGTGAAATGTTTTTTGTGGGTTTTTTCATGACAATTAAAAAAGTTTAAATTTTGAAAATTGAGTATTATCGTAAATGACTTTTAAGCATGCATGCAGACATCAGTTCTTTAGTTATTGTGGGCTCATTATTTGTTGAACACAAAGTTTGTAGAACACATCCATTAAATCAAAATTTCATCAATTTAAAGTACAAAAAATAACAACGAATCGTATTGGTATAGACCCATTGTCCCCAAAATTACATAGTAATGAAACTTTGTGTTGAACAAAATCCATGAACATTGGTGCCAATGAATATTAATGAAAACACAGTAACTTAGCAGGATTTATTTTCCTTGTTGATTGATAGGTGATTGATGAGTGACTTGCATGAAACTTCTAATATATGCTGAACATTATTTTTAAAAAATAATGAATTAAAACTGGAACTGGTTTCATTACAGGAGTTACTGGACACAATCCCAGGAATTAAACTAGTGTGTTTGATCTGTGAATAAACTGACTGGAGTGTTTTAACAGTCTTAGACAACCACAGGATTAACCTGGCGGATCATTGTTCAAATTTGTCAACAATTTATTTACCCTTTAAGAGGGTGTGATTATACAGCTCCGTATTATAATCACAAGATTAACTCTTATTTCACTCCTCAATCAGTCGTAAAAAAATACACACACAAAAAAGAAAATGTGCTTTAGTTCCATGTGGCAGATATTGCACTGAAAGTGCTGCCCTTGTCTTGCATTGTGAAATTGGAGACAAAACAATTTCCTTTCTTGCTCTGTTGTGGAACAGAAATGACTTTGACAGTTGAAACATTTGGTGGCCAAGTAAATACGTTTTAGAGCCAAAATCAATATTTTGAACAAACTGCTTTCGAATTGGCGGAAAAGGTAACTTTTGTTGGATATTGCATCGCTTTCTTGGCATTAAGGTATCAATTTAAGGAAACAATCGGAAACCATTGGGGAGAGAAAACAGTAATTAAGCTTAATAAAGGGAGTTACACACTGGGAATTGGCTTTATTAGTGAATCCAGTTGGATATAATTATATGTATTTTTTCTCTCATATTGACTGCTTTTTTTTAATCAAATGATATATATTTCCTTAACAAGAAAATACAAAAAAGTGCCAGGTATTAATCTCTAAAACACCCAGGTGAAAATGAGGACTTACTGAAGTTATTCTGGCTAACAGGGTAATAGAAATTAACTCCATTCCAATGACAAAGGGCAAGTTATAGAATATAAAGTTAAAAGGATCATTGATATAAAACAGAACATTATTACTGACACCAGTATGTGAAAGCTTCTTCCACAGATTGGATGTGTCTTGACTTATGCAATGTTAATGAATGTTGTTCTGTGATCTGGATCGCAAAAGGTAAATTGGGATATTGATCGAGCAAATGGAACCTCATGAAACTTTGATAGGTCAAATCAGAAGGCTTTATCCTTTGGCTTGGAAGGGTGCAATATAGCCATCAAAGTGAATACGAACTGTGCCATAGAATTTTTGTGGGGAAAAAACTACTGGAGAAATAGCTTTGAGCTTTTACTCTCTGATTTGTGACACAAAGAAAAAGCAGGAGACATTAAAAAAATGAGTGCATTTGTATTTCTATAGTTCAAATGAATTGAGAGTGTGTTGTGTATTATACATGTGCTATATGAACTTTAAAGCATATTTCAGTATCATCAAATGTACAATGAAATGTCTACGGAGCGTGGTCTTGTGAGATTTTCAAAAACTTTCAGAGATACATAAAAGTGATTGGATTTTTAAATTCGTGAATTAATTATATCATATTTGGTGAAGTATGGGGGAGCACAAAAAACCAAACAGAGTGGAACTCCATGTGATCCCTATTAGTATACAGGGTGTGTCAGATGTGGGGGATTCAATAGACAGTTGTATGGAGACCAGGAAAAAAGAGGTGCTTACTAGAAACAGGAGTGCTGTGAGTTCCGTTTGTCCTAGTCGCAAGTCGTACACCAGTAGGCGGTGTTTTACTGCCGTCGAGAGACCGAAGCGATCTCGGAAATTCTGTCAGGCATGCGCTTACCAAGATGTCAAACAAATTGAACAAGACATGGAGGTAGTGATGTTTTTTTCTTATTTCATGTTTTAGTCGGAGCTATAGGTGTATATTAAAGAAAAAAATTTACAATGGTACATAAAAAAAAATTCATAATATTGAATTCCAAGGATTAAATCTAATTTAAATTTCAAATTCTATTTTTATTGCAAGGAAGTTTAAAAAAGAAAAGGTTTTGTTTCTGAATTTAAAAAGCATTACCCCACTGAAAGAAAATTTTTCAGTTTAATGAAGCATGAAATACCAGGTATATTATTTAAATCAGAAATTGATAGAAAATCTGTTTTTAATTCATGTTTGAAGTGCATTTGAACTTTAATTCAAATTACATGTTCTCTAAAAATATCAGTGATTTTACAAATACAAGTGAATCATGCAATTCAAACTGAACCATTTTCGAATTTAACAAATTCAGGTTGACTAATTCATATTTGTTTGTTAGAATAAATTTTTCATTTTTAAAAAGATCCTCAGTACCTTCAAACTACTTGAAATTTGATTGATCCTTAAATATCATGTGCATTCTAATGCTGGATGTAGTTTGGGATATACAGAGAATGAATGTTGGTCTTGGTTATGGGAGGGTCACTTAAATGATGTCTATATGTACAGGGATTCTATCAGTAACCAAATAATTGTTCTAAATTGTGAAAGTATGTTATATATTACATGTACATTAATTTGTGTAGAATCATTTTGCCTCATAATCAATTATTGATCTATTAGCTTTTACTGAAATTTCAATATAACATGTAATTTGAAATTTATTCAGATTTTTTGAGAAAATTTTTTTGAAGGTTTCTGTCATAAATGGATTGGATTTATCTTTATTAAAAACTATATGGCTGACGTACAAAATTTTCAAAACCCTTCAATACCATATTGTCGATAACCAATACGTCAAACATCTGTTATTGCAGGACAAAAAAGGCTAGCGGATCAGTTATAAAGTTTCATTAATGATTAAATGCACTGTTGTTCTAAATCCTCTCACTGGTGTGTTCAGGTATTGTGAAATTGAGAATTCAATGACTGTGCAAGAGCGGGCCCGGGTACTAATTGATTTAAATTTGCTTGTGTGCATTGCACCTGTAAAAGGCTTGATCTCAGGCTTACAAAGAATTGTATATTGGGTTATCTAGAAACACAAATTGGAAGTTCTGCAATTTAAGCTAATTCATTAAAAGTGTACTCTTAAATCTTTTGAATTTCCAACATAAATATGAAACAGATCTGATGTCATAATCATTGGTATATGTATATAACATTACTTGAATTTGAGTTTGGGATTAAATCTGTATTGCTCTATTTATACAGTCTAGCTGTATATGTGTGTGAATCAGTGAATTTTAAAATTATCTTGTATCCCTGCATATCACTCTTAACTCAATATAGTTTAAACACTTGAACTTAAATATGGACTGTCACAGGTCTGAAAAATCTTCATCCCCAAGTATTAAGGTACATGTATCTCACTCCTTCAGTATTTATGATATCAAGGAACAGGGCTTGATTATATTGTAGAACATGTTTATATTGTGAGTGAAATAGTTACCTACATTTTTTATACTTTTCGTACTTTTGCAGGGTCAACAGAATGTTTTATTGTATGGATTCCACAGATCCAAGTCCGAGCTGGATGTTCACAGCAACTTTTCCTCTGAATCCTTTACTACACAATTCCTTAGGGAGGTAAGTTACAATCTTGTTAACTCAGGTGTCTGAAGTATTGATGGGACATAAGCAGTAGAATAATTTGTACATTTGTTTTTGAAAGTGGAGGTTTGGTTGGGATGTTGTTTGAATGTGTCTTGATTCATGATCTTGTGCAACTTTATAGATGCATTTAAGCATTCAGAATCCATCCTTAAGTTACCGCACAATGTATTTGATTGTAGCTAATTAAGCAGCAAAAAAGTATGATTAAAATGTTTCATAGGAATTATACAGTCATGTGTTAGATGTTGAGAATACAGCAAAACTCGAATATAACAAACATGGATATTGCAAATTTACGGCTACAACAAACTCTTATTCATGTCCTGGCAAAGTCATTGTATAAGTCTATAGAAAATTGCTGTGTATAACGAAGACGGCTATAACAAATTTACAGCTATAACCAAGTAATTTTTAGATCGCCACTGGCTAAATTTTAGCGTATTTTATCATTCATATACATAAAATTTTAAGATGCGTATATGAAATATTCAAATTCATATATAATACAAAAATTCTTGAACAAAAACATTTGAAGTGAAAAGGTTATGTTGACAATTTTTAAATGGCGGTGATATTAATTTTATAACTTGTGATAGTTTGAGGTACTGTCAGCTAATTATTTTAGAACTTTCATAAAGATTTTTTACGAATTTGCAATAAACATATAACGAATTACAGTTATAACGAAGTTTTTTCTATGGTCCATTTAAATGAGTTTTACTGTAATGTTCTTAATTGTCACTGTGTTCTGCAGTGGAGTCATTGGAATTTTTTCATAAGAATATTTAAGGAATGCGATGAATATGAGACAATACATTTATGTAATTTTAATCAATTTATTTAAAGAACATACTGATGTGTCATTTATTTAAGAGTTTCATAATAAAAAAAACTCCAAAAACTTCATGAAAATTGTGATTATTTCTCATTGCAGAGATCTCAAGTGTTCCTTACCAACACTCCCGCCGAAACACCTCAGGGACGGAAAACAGCTCTTGGTCATTATCCAGCCAGTCGGGAGGAGGTCAGCATCGCCAAGACAACCGTGCCAAAGAAGGGACTCATCAAACTCACAGCACTGGACAATGAACTCAAAAATCCTCTTCTCTTTGATAAGAAGGAAAAAGAAGGTAGGGTAGGATATTGGAAGGTGTAATTTAGAAAGTCATATACTTTTTCAGTTGACTCAGAGTGTGTAAATTGATACTTAAGTTTAATAAGTTATGGTATTTAGGACCCCACGCTATGGATGCCCTTTAGTGATTAGTCTGTGAATTGGATTTCAGTTGTCCAGAGCATACTTTTTCTCCCCTTGGCCCAACCAGGCTTATATTCTTCCCCTCTTCCCCTGACTGCCTTTGGGTAAAGGCTGTTTTATGACCTTATAATCAAGTTTCTAATACATAGGTTATACTCATAGCAGACCAGTGTGTATTTTCCTTGTCTGGACCATATGTTCTCTCCCCTTGACCCAATTTGGCTCGTACTTCATCCACAGAGTGCCTTTGGGCAAAGAGTATGCAATGACTTAAAAAACAAGCTTAAAGGTTAAATGTCAAGATCATAATAGACTTCCTTAAAAAATCATATATTCTCACCATTTGATCCTAGTTGGCTCATTATCTTACATAAGTTATGGCTGTGGGTAAAGAGTGTGCTATGCTCTTAAACTAAGTTTCTTATTCTTAGTCAAATCTGAAAGTTATAGCAGCTCTTTGAAAGCCAGTTTTGGACCACAGTTTATCTCCCCATAGCTTGACTGTCTTAAGGTAAGGAGTTGCGGTTACCTTCCATCATAGTTCTATATCAAAGGTCATAGCAGACCTCTGTGTAAAATCCCTGTAAGGAGCCCATAATTCTCTTCTTTATCCTATTTGCCTACACCCATAGAGTGCATGTGTGCAATGATTCTATTAAACTATATTTCTAAGACAAAGGTTAAGGGTAGCAAAGTCCTTTCAAATGATTTTCATCTTAACGCCCTTCATTAAAGCGGACCCCCGAAATGTAGTTTGGGTTAGAATTAGCTAGACTTGGTCCCATTAAATCTTAAATGTGTAGATGATTTGTACAGTACAAACTTGGCATTTGTTTGTTACAGTTCTACCTATGGAGGCAGTGCGAGAGCAACAGAGGAAGCAACAAAAGTATGAAAAGCAGAGGAAGATGTTGATCCGACGCAAAGACATCATGAACCAGGTCAACATTGGCAGCCTCCACCTGGCCGAGGAGAAAGAGAAGCACAACCTAGAAATGCAGATAGAGAACTACACACTGGGGGACCTCCATCGCAACCTTAACGAGCTCACTGTAGGTCTTTACATGTAGGACCTCCATCAAAACAATAACAAACCTTCTTTCCATTCTAATGAGGTCACTGTAGGTATTTTCATGTAGGACCTCCATTGCATCCTTTATGAGCTCTCTGTAGGTATTTATTACATGTAGGACCTCCATCACAACAATTATTGGTCAATACTGCCTTCATCTCAACTTAAATGAGCTCATCATAGGTATTCACATGTAGGATCTACATTGCAACCTTATTGAGCCCAATGTAGGTATCATATAAAGGACCTCCATCACATCACTCACAGCAGATTATTTTGAAATGACATTGACATAACAAAATAAACTATTCCCTGTAGATATTTGTGAACTGTTTTACATTTAGGGACAAACAACATGTATTTATAATTTCGATCATGAGCTTGTAAGTAATTGATAAGTGAAAATAAAACACCATAATATTAATATACCAGTAAGCAACTTCCATAATAATATTAAACACTCCCATAGAAATGTAGATAACTACAATTATTATGACGCTATTATTCATATTTTGCATTATTTGATGAATAAAGAAATTGTGGGATGGTTAATGCTTGAAGGGCATTATGATAGATTTTATGATAGATCTGATCACATACTGACTATTGATCAACACCATATACAAGTAAGTCAAAGATATTACATCCCCCCCCCCCCCCCCCACATTTAAATAATTATACATGCATACAAGCATCAATCAGGTCAAGATTTTGAGCTATAACAACTTGTACTTTAAATATTTATTAAAAAGCTTTTAATAAATACAAAACAATTTAACAGACAACTAACACAACATTGAAAGGTTTTGTGTAATATATTACACACATGGCCAAGGACAATAACTACAACTTACAAAATAAAATGCATACTACCAAGTAGGGCAGAGTTATCTATCTTGAATTGCAATTTACAATTAGCTGGGTTTTTTTAAAAAGCTGCTTGGTTCCATTAAATAGCCATTAATGTTTCAAATAATAAACATGTCCTAAAAAGTTCTAAACTTCACCAATAATCTCAAAATAATATCAAGTGGTCATTTTAAGACACTCATTGTGAGTTAAACTGGTAATTATCTATTAATATTTTGTGTAAGCACACATAAACAGAATGTTTCATTTTACCTGATGTACAGGAAAAAAATAATGAAGTAAAATGTAAATCCAATGGTTTACCACATTCATTTGATTTTTTTTTTCAACAATATAAATTACAGCACTAAAGGAACATGCAGTTACCACAGGAAAAGGCTACATGTATATTTACTGAAAACCAACTTTTATTCCTGTGCGACAAATATTCCTAAGCTTTGTAAGAGCCTCGTTGTTGTGAATAATTCTCGCTGCGAACAAGTCTTTGCTGTTTGGGTGCATGTAATGACAACTCAAGTGTGAATATGGCTTGATCGTAAAAAATAGTTGTCACCAACCAGTTTATCTCTGCTAAATCGCAAAATAAAGTTGTCGCGAATAAAAGTTGGTTTACAGTAAATCACTGACAGCCTGTAATTAGGCCTGAATGATAATTATAAACTATAATCTTTCAAACACTCTTCAAAATTTGAGTCAAGATATAGAACAAGGCACTTTTACAAAGTAAGATAAACTCCAAAATATATACTTTCTTTAGAGATGAATTGCTGATAACACACTGATATTTACATCTATTTTATTAAAACTACCGTAAACACAGAAGACAAGAATTGATATCAATTATTACAAAAAGATAATGTAAATCTAATGTCAAAATATTTGGCAAAAATAATGTAAACTTGATCAAACTGTCTAATTAATAGACTTAATCAAGGGAGATCACTCTTTTCACAAATCTTGCATGTGAAGCTGATTAATGACCTTTGGGCAATGGTTTAAGAGCTATGGGCTATTATTAAAGATCCATGATAAAAGACCTATACACTATGTTTTGTTGCTATTTAATAAAACATATATGTTTTGAAACCTATAGGCCATTTGATAAAACTAATAATAGGCTGTGTTTTGAGATCATTTTATAAGACCCATAGGCTATGTATTGTGTCATAGTCTATTGTAAAAAACTTATATTTGGGGCCTACAAGCCATTTGGTTTTTTAAGACCTGTAGGCTATGTTATTAGACTAATAGGACTATGCTATAAGACCTATAGGCGATGTTTTGGAGACCTTTAAGCTGTGAGTTAAAACTTTAGGCTATGTTTTGAGGTTATAAGACCCATAGGACTATAATGAGGCCATGTGACAGTCCTGGTCACCTGGTCAGTGTCAGCATGTCTGCTGTGAAGTGGGGTATATCGAGCCTCTCACACACATACAGGACATTGGTGCCTCCCCTAAGACAGAGTTCACGGCATTTACAGATACAAATCGCCTGAAGAGAATTGGGAGAATTGATTGAACGTTTCTGTAAAGTCACTCTTTCCACATATGCTGTCAACTGACGCAGATCTGACAAGAGATTAATGAACTCCAGGGACTCGGAGTTTGTCTGGCTGAGAATGTTTGCTTCTAACCTCCGAAGTTTCTCTAACACAGAGGAGCGTAGTCTGAATCCAAAAGCTCTTACCACCAGCTTCATGCAACTCAGACTCTTTTTAGCCTGTTGGAAGACTTGCTCAGATAACATGGACCGTACTCCCGTGCTCCACACAATTTTTAAACAGTTCTCAACATAGGATGTAGAAAATGCCTCATTTTCCATCGATTTTCCGTACATGATAAGTTTTTGTGTGGCTTTCGTGTTAAATTTGCATATGGCGACATGTAGAGGCGTGATACCATATTTATCCATGGTGTCGATATCGCAGCCCTTCTTCATCAGAAAGTCTATAATGTCGATGTGATTGCCCACTATGGCATAATGGAGGGCCGATTTTCCGGAGGAATTTGTTTGATTTATGTTGGCACCCTTTTGGACCAGCAGTTCAAGGAGTTCCAAGTTGCCATAGCTACAGCAGATGATCACTGGAGAGAGTCCATGGGAGTCGCATAAATTGACATCCGCATTGTGAGCAATCAACACTCTAGCCAAATTGTATCTGAATGCCACGATGGCCCCAATGAGGGGCGTTCTTCCCCAAACGTTTTTGACATTTATGTCAATTTTATTTGACAGTAAGATATTGCAGCACTCCATTGTGTTACTTGTAGATTTGAAATTTGAACACAGATGCAGCATAGAGTCTTGGCTGCCATTTTCTCTGACATGCACATTGCATTTTTCATCTTCAATTAGGAACTTGAGAAATTTGACTCGCCCATACTGCATGATAAGAGACACTAGACTTATAAGTTTTTCGTCGTCTACGTGCCGACTACGGCTGTATATGGCCTTGAACCATTGGAGATCATTTGTGCGTATTGATTCAACAGCTTCATATTGCTCATCACTTTCTACTGTGTTTGTCCCATGCTTCATGGAGGATAATATAGTTCCCATCTAGAATATAACAAAAACCAATTATTAAAATTTAAATTTTACAATAC
>CM065920.1:28094483-28119483 GCA_033439105.1 Magallana nippona | reverse complement strand
ATGAAATTATGAAATAATAGTTGCTTTGAATGTAAAAGCAATAGAACGTAAAAACAAAATTATCATTAGTAATATTGAACGTACATGTGTAATGAAGACTCCAATTATTAAAGAAGAACATAAATGACACAAAAATCAGAGGCAGATTTGTTTAAATTTTATCAATTATGTTTTATTGCACTAGTCTAGATCTTAAAATGTTCCTGAGATTAGGAGGTTGATCTTTAAAAAGATGGAATTGGAAATTATCTTGAGAATGATTTTACAAATCTGTTGCATGAAGATTTATATATACCAGCTACCTGGTAGTCTAATTATATATCGATAAATCATCTGTTAATTTAAGCCAATGCAGAAATTTTAAGAAACTTCCTTTATTTTCCAGAATGCGGTCAAGCATCCTTCATCAGAAAGTATAAAGAAGGGTCCCTCAGGAACCAACTCCCCACACCGGGGACTGGCTCTCCCCTCCATCAACACCATCAACTTGTTCTAGCTAGGACCCACTCAGAAACATGGCTGTATACTGTGCAATTCACACTTGGAACAATTGTTAAAGTTTTCAGTACACGAAAAAACCTCCGATGTGTATATATGTTATGATATGTTTTGTCTATATTATTTTCTGTTCATGATTTATTGTACATAATAAATATGATGCATATCAGTTTTGAAGTAATTATTTGTGTAGGTATTTTGAAGATCTAGTCAACTTACAATTTGATTTGTATACTTACATATAGCTATAAGCTTGTGCCATGCATCTATAGATCATGCCTCTATAAGATTATATATAAAATATACATGTATTGTAAACTGGTATGATCTTATAGATGCCTGACTGTATACAATTGAATTTTTATGTCTGAAAAACTGAATTCTTAAAAACTATGGATATGAAAATGAAAGTATGTCTCTGATGTATATAATATTGATATAACTGTTGGATATTGTTAACTTTACTTTCTACCCTATGATATTCAAAATAAGGTTCGAATGTAGGTATATAATTATGGAAATATTCTATTTCTGGTGAAAATTATGCATTTATATTAATATCCATGCACTATTTCTAAAGGAAACCTATTGTTGGTCATATATATTAGGGTGCAAAATCGAATAAGAGTATTGTACAGGATAGAGTAAATAAGCCCATTTAATACCATGGTACCAAAATATTTATTATTAATAGGGATATGTAAAGATGACATGTGAACTGGCTCTTCCTTAAATAATGTGCTGATGAATATATTTTGCATTTTTTACCTCATTGCATATGAATAACTAGTAATAGTTATAAAAAAAATTAAGGAAGGATGTATCAGTAATTATAACAATTAATGCTTTCTTTGTTCACAGTGGATATTAAATTTCCGATCATTACAGAAAAATTAACATTGCTCTTGTCAGTTATGCTTAGCAATTAGCAATTCATCAAGAGTTACTTGTAATTAATTCTATATAAATGAAGAGACATTGATAATGCTGACTGTTAATGGATTGAATGTGATTTATGGCAGCAGAGTGTCTGAAGTTATTTCAGTACACACGCATAAGGACTACCGGTAGTACATGCATATTGGAGTTAGCAAACCTTTACATGTACATAATTAAAGGATAATATATATTTACCTATACTATACATTAAGAGGTGCTAAAATACAGATGTCAATTACATTGGTACACAAAGAAAATGTGAGGTTTCTTGCACATGTTGCATACAATAATATAGATTTACATGTAGGGTATCAATAAAGATTAACCCTTTTTGTTCGTACCTGTTGGCCAATTCCTACATTATTATCGCAATGGTTACAGTTGACAGATTTTATGTCTATGTATAAAAAAATCAAAATATATATAATACACAGGAGCTTGGCTTCTTACAAACATATTCATACATGTATATATTTCTTGTGTATTTAGTTTCCATAATTCAATTAAGCAATAAAGTGATTAACAATATTTTTTTCTGAAAATCTGTAAAAGGTTTCAAAATGTGAAAGGGTTAATAAAAACTGCTACAGGTTGGAATATATTAAATACATGTAGAATAATTTCTTAACTTTTGTTTCAATTGAAGAAAGTAAAGTTAAATCTTTGATTTTAATATTCTTTGAATTTTTTAATATGACAATTTAAACCAGATTGGGATTCAAACCTTGACCTCCTATGTCTCGAATCAGGTTCTCTTCCAATGAAGTATCTAACACAAGTGTCACATAAGTTCAAGGGGCATAATTCTGTCAAAAATCATTAGATCTGGACCAATTAAAACTTGACCTGCATATTTCTATCATGTATGTATATATGAAATTTGAGATGAATGTGTGCAACTGTTGCCAAGGTAATGAACGGAAAGTTGATGATGACGGACGGAATGGAATGAAGGAATTAAATGGAACAGGGTAACAGTATAAACCCCCATCCATTTTATGGCAGGAGAATAAATATAGTGACATGTTTATGTCACCTTTTTTGAAAAATAAATTGGAATTTGGAAACATGACCAAAAAAATTTTTTTTTGTTTCTTACTTTAAAGAGTCAACCTGCCATTGTCAATATGTGATCCTGAATTGATTAATTTTCTCGATCCATTTTGGTGCAAATATATACATAAAAGAAAATTCATTAATTTAATTATGGAAATTCATTATCTTGTGGGTTGAAACAAAACTATTGTCATGTATATGAGCTAAACTATAATCATTATCTTTTAGTTTGTTTCAAATTATAGTCTGTCCCAAGATATTCATGCAGCACATTTGGCCGATTTTGAATAAAAATACAGATACCTGTGAAAGAAGTGCAATTGAAATCGATGAAAGAGAAAATTTCCAGGATATATTCATTAACACATTATCATTTTTCAGTCATAAAAGTTCACAGGAGCAAAAACAGATTTCTTACGGAGATTTATAATGGGGAATGTTTACATCTTTTCTCCATTCGGAAGTCACTCGGAATACCTCATGCAATTTTTCAACGTTATCATCCGGGTCTGCTTCAATACAAAGTCCCCGTAGACATCACATTTTTTAGCCATGTGTTGAAACATGATCAGCTAGAGGGGGCATTTCAACGGAGAAATCTTGGAAATTTTACATACTTTTGAATGAACATCGTTCGAACCCTGAGGTATTTATAAATATCGAGTAATTAAGCAAAATGTGAATCCAGGATATCTTGGGACAGAGTATAATAACAATTTTTTCTTAAAAAATCAAAGTGTTTTGTAGCCATGAGATTTTCATTTACATCTGCACATACTTGAGCTTCTCTGAACCTGAGTTGACATGCTTTACAAAGTATTGAATTCATCCTAAAGATGTTATCTGTTCTTCGTATGTTAATGCATAAATGGAAGTCAAAAGAAATTTTGGGTCAGCATTTTTAACTTCTGGTGCATTTAACAAGCTAGTATAATTTGCATATTTGTCCAGCTGGGTTGTATTTTGGAAATTAAATGAAACCTGGAGATTTGTGTTAAACTTTTAGTTGAAACATTTTTTTTTACAGGATATACTGTTGATCTCCATGATTTCATGGAGCCAGTCTTTGTTGCGTACCAATAGAAGAACAGTGAAACATTATTTCTAGAATTGATACCCATTTTGTAACATAAATTTTAATGTTAAATCTAGCTATGATGAGAAAAATAAGGAGTCATAAAAAATTACTGAAGATGAAAAATTTGATTTAATAAAAACAAAATTTTCTCTAAAGTAAAACAGAAGGTATTTAATCTTTGGAAAAAATATAGATTTGATACAAAATGAACTAACATACATGTATTATGCGACACCGTTCATAAAATAGGCCTGGTCCTCACATTTGGAATCAACATAAGAAAGTGATACCCGCCACTAATCGACAAAATTTTTTTTTTTTCATTTAAAGGCGAAAGTCCTTAATTGGGTTAATGTCCTATTTGTAGATAACAGCTGGATGTCATTGAAATTGTTTGTGTGGTCGTTTTCAGTAATAAGTCAATTGATAGTTTAGTTCTCTCAGAAGGATATTTAAGAAAAATGATAAACATGTATCTGGAAATGACGAAAACTTTGTTTTACCTGTGTTGATGTTGTTTTCCAGTCAGTCCAGTGTTGTGAACTTGAAAATGAAAGTAGGTTTGCTTCCTTTTATTATTTTGCGCATGCGCCCAAGATTTTACGCACATGGAGCGCCGGTGAATGTCAACTGTGCTTTGTGTAACGTTAACTGTTTTGTAACATATAAAAAGTCATGACGATTTTTAAAAGATTTGCAAGTGTTGTTCATCTTTCTATTAAAAATGGTATTCCAATGCAAAAGGTATGTATTCCCATTCAAATTTCTCCACAGATTATATTCAATGTAATGTTACTGGTAGCCAGAATTTTCTCTATATCGTTGCATAATACATATGGACACATCTGAAAAACAAAATCCACTGTCTCATTCTATACTTTTCAGTTCACACCATGTGTTGCATGTGCAGCAAAAAATTACACCACCCGAAAAACCGGGGTAAGTACGAAGTGAAAGTTCATTAGCCTCCCCACCCTCACCCCCTGGTGTTTATGCTTTCGTAATTGAAGGGAAATTAAGAATATCAGCATAAACAGAGTAAATTTCTATAAAGTTTGTTTCATTCTGCTAAATTTTATCTACATTTATACAAATTACTTCCTTTTTAGTAATAAATAAAAGCATAATCTGTATTATAGTCTGTCCCGAAATAATAATGTAGCAACATTTGGACGATTTTTAATAAAAAATACACAAACCTTTGTATGAAGTGCAATTGAAATCAAAGAAACTGAAAATTTCCTAGATATCTTCATTGACACATCTAAAGTTTTGACTCGGAAAAATTCACAGGAAGGAAAACAGATTTGTTAAGGAGACTTATAATGGACAATGTTTACATCTTTTCTCCTTTTGGAAGTCACTTGGAATACCTTGCACAATTTTTTAACATTATCATCTGGGTACCTTCCTTTCTATTGCAATACAAAATCCGATAGACTTTATATTTTTAGCCATGTATTGAAACCTGACAACCTAGAGGGGCATTTCAAAGGGGAAATCTTGTGATTTTTTCATAATATTGAATGAACATTGTTTAAACCCTGATATATCTATAAATATTGAATAATTCAAGAAAATGTGCTGCATAAGTATTTTGGGACAGACTATAGAAGAAATAATGATGGACCATACCAGGCCCCCTGAATCTCTTGTCAGGTGCTCTACCAACTAAATTATCTTGTGATGGCTATTGAACTAGTCTGACCATCACATTCCTCCCCCTTTCACAATCTTTGCCCTCAAAATTTGGCTTCCCAGGTTCTTTCCCCTAGTACAAGTAAACGTGTCAGTTCCAGAGGTTGATCATGGCACTAAATGTAACAGGATGGGTAAAAATGACAGGCCAGACTAGGATTTAAACCTGCATGGGGCCCACTGAATCTCTAGTCAGGTACTCTAATAACTGAGCTATCTGATGCAGGTGATCAAACTGGTCTGTACATAACAAATTGATGTGTTTGTCTTGTTCCTCTTGAATATTGATTTGGGAGCAGCAATTAAATGATATTGCATTTATAATACTTTACAGGATGTTACAATGGATTCCTCATTAATAAGAAACATTGGAATCTCTGCACACATTGATTCCGGTAAAACAACCCTAACAGAACGCCTCCTGTATTATACTGGAAAACTGGCGGAAATGCACGAAGTCCGAGGAAGAGATAATGTCGGAGCCAAGATGGACTTCATGGAATTGGAAAAACAGCGTGGAATCACCATTCAGTCCGCCGCGACGTATGTGAACTGGAAAGGTACAAACATAAACATCATTGACACTCCAGGCCACGTTGATTTCACAGTGGAAGTTGAGCGTGCTCTACGTGTGCTAGACGGTGCTGTGCTTGTGTTGTGTGCTGTTGGGGGAGTGCAGAGTCAGACAATAACAGTGAATAGACAGATGAAAAGATACAATGTGCCCTCTCTGGCCTTCATCAACAAATTGGATAGAATGGGGTCTAATCCAGTTCGAGTATTAACTCAACTCAGGTATTTTTTACTTACTCCCTTCATATCTAAAGATCTACATTTCCCATAAGTGTAAGCATTAACAAAAATTTTCCTCTTATATCATGTACATGCTGTACCAGTACTACATGTACTATAAATAAAAGAGGGCAGCTGCCTAGAATGAACCCCTGGCTAAGCTCCTCTAATAAGACAAATTATTAGACTCTTATTATACATGAAGCATTTTACGTGAGTGCTATATAACATATACAGTTGAACTTCGATATCTTGAACACAAATATCTCGATATGTCGAAGTGATTTGTAAGTCCCAACCACTTAGTTTTTTTAAGTATTTTACCCTTGATATCTCGAATACTCTGATATCTTGAAGTTTTTAAATAGTCCCATCTAGTCTGAGATAACAAAGTTTGACTGTATTTTGAATGATTTGAAAATTACATGCACTGATGGACTTCACAATATTTATCAATTTATTGATATAAATTTTGAAAACTCCACATTTGAGTGATTATTTTAGATCTAAGCTAAATCACAATGCAGAGTTTCTACAGTTGCCTATTGGCTTGGAGAAGGATCAAGAAGGAGTTGTGGATCTTATCGAACAAAAAGCTCTCTACTTTGATGAACCTTGTGGGTAAGAAGTTGTAATGGAATATTATGAACCTTTACCTCAAATATTTTAACAATTTTGTGTATATTGTATTAAAGTTTTATTGTGATTTGAACATATTTTATTGTATATATATTACATATAAGTTTTATTGTATTTATTAATGATGACAATAATTTATATCTTAAACTTACTGAATGAAGGGATGGTAGACATGTAGTAAGGATACTTGTACATGAATATAATATGAAACTTTATGCTTAAAGTAAATACTGTAAACCAACTTTTACTCGCGTCAACTTTATTTCACAATTTTCTTGGGATAAACTGGTTTGCAACAACTAATTTTCACATTCAAACCTTAACCACATGCTTGTTGTTTTTTACAAGGACTGGTTCACATTGAGAAATAATAACCTCACGAAAATTTCTTTCTCGCAAAGTTGGTTTACAGTATTATGTGACCCATTTTGCAGGTTAACAGTCATTGAAGATGAAATCCCAGCTCATCTGAGAACAGAAGCCAAGGAGAGAAGACAACGCCTGATTGGTAGGTGTATGGATGTCAATAAATGATCTTCTACACAAAGAAGAGTACAAAGTCTACATGTATGGTACTTTTGCAAAGTTAGAGTGGTCTACCTTGTTATGAAATAGCTTTAAGTGACATCTACAGTGTATGAGCATTTTTTTTAAGTATAGACTAGATCACCAGATATATCAAATGAATGAAAATTTGTTAAGAATAAACTAATCAAAACTTCATTCCAGTGTATTTTTTTTTTACCACTTTATTAACAAGAAGCAAGATATTTTTGTTAAAGTGCTATTCTTCATTTACATTACCTTTACTTTTTGGGGGCTTTGTTTGGAATACCAGTAATTTCACATATTTTGTTGAAACTAAAAAAGATGAACTCAGTTTGCTCTGTGAGAATTTTACCATTGATTTAAACCTCAATTTGGTTTCCTTTGATCATCGCAGAGTCTGTGTCGAATGTGGATGATATACTGGGAGAGATGTTTCTGGAGGAGAAAGAGCCAACTAATGATGATATCAAGGTGACAAATGGGTTTTAGGATTGTTGTCAGCTATTGTCTTATAATGTGCATTTCAGCTGTAGTGCATCATCTTTTTTTATTTTGTCACACACAAGATAAAGTAAACTTGACTTGATGTACATTAAAATTGAGAATATAAAATTTGCATTATATTTTTAACCTTATCAGCAAGCTATTTAATAAAAAAAATTTGACAGTACATGTATTTTAAAAAGAATCGTATTTAAAGTTGACTGTCCAACTCTTTACTTGTATATTTAATTAATGTGTTTAATTGTTACTTATCTGTTAATTAGGCTGCTATTCGGAGAGCCTGCATCAAGAGGGCATTCACCCCTGTCTTGATGGGTACTGCTTTAAAGAACAAGGGAGTGCAGCCGTTGTTGGATGCAGTGTTAGACTACCTTCCTAACCCAACAGAAGTCCACAATATTTGTCTCGACAATGAGAAGTAGGAAATAATTACTTTGAGTAATAATACATGTTCCTTTATCAAAATCAAAGCAAACTGTATTTGTTGTTAATATACATGTATATGTACAATTTAGGTTAAAAAGAAACAATTTCATTGAATGATTGATAACTAGTGCATGAATTTTTGATAATGCAGTATCATTGGAAATACAATGTACATGAATTGATTTATATTTTCATTATCATGTTGAATAGAGACTGATGAACATATAGGTAGATTTCCTCAATGTAATAAATCATAAAATCCCTAATTGTGTTTCCTGATAACAGTGTGGTTGAATTATTTCAGACTAGATGAAAATGGGAATCCAACAAAAATTACCCTCAGCTCTGAGAGAACCACAGATAACCCATTCGTTGGACTTGCATTTAAGTTAGAGGTAACATTATTAAAAATGTTTTGTCCATTGCTCTGTTAAAGTATTAAGGAGATACAGACACTGATCACATGATTATCATTGCAATGATGCTTTGATGTGCTAACTTTATGATGACATCATGATTGATTTGATTGTATGATGCTATGATGTTATTTATCCATTATGATGTCAAACATCATTTGATAGATCTTTTTCCCGTACTTTATGACTCTAAAGTAGTCATTGTCACAACATGAGCTGGGGAAAATTTAACATTTTCAATCTTAGAAGTTTAAATGTACAAAATCATAAGTGGTTGATATAATCAAATATATATTCTGATTATTATTCTGTTCGTGTGAATTAATAAATGTAAAGAATGTATTACTTTTTTGATAGTTCAAAACAGAAATTGTCACAAAAAGTCATAATTCCAGAATAAGGGGTAGGGGTAATTTCTATTGTAGTATTTGCCTTGAATGCCAAGAAAGTTGCCATGAAAATTTTATAAGTTATAAAATACATGCTAAGGTTGATATATGAAATTTTTTTTTAAAAATTCATTGAGAATTTTTTATGTGCCATCACATTTTGTTCAAATTTAGAATAAAAAACTCCAAAATTTGAAGTGCTGATTTTAGCAATATTTTGATAAAATTATGATATTGCTATGTAAAGAAGCCAATGTTGTAAATAATTTTGAAAATCAATGAATATAATTTGCAAAAAAATTCCATCAAATAAAATAATTATTGCAGAAAATTGAACTTGTCAAAAAAATTCATAATGCCAGAAAATCGGGACAATTCCTATCAAAATATCTCCCTTGCAAGTTAAGAAAAGTAGTCATGAAAATAATATATGTTGTAGAGGACATCTTAGTGTTAATAGAGAGGTTGAAATTTCAAACGGGTACGGGTACGGGTACGTGTACTAGGGAAATCACCTAAATTCTTTGTGTATTACGTCATCAGTTTTTGTGACGACAAGGTTTCTACGAGTTCTCTAAACTTGTAGAGTGTCGTCTACATGTAAGTACAAACTTGTAGCTTTTTCAACAAAAATAATTTAATTAATGAGTGAATATATTCTTGTGATACATTATATAATTTTTTAAACTTCATTTGCATGTAAATTGATAAGAAATTCAACATTTGTTTGGAGTAAATTAAGTAAATTCATGTCACAAAACTGCGTCAATTTACATACACGTTTATATCCTACAAGATATGAAATCTCAACTGATAAATTACAAAAACATGTACATGTAGGTGTAGTTATAACACACGTACGTGTACCCATACATGTTTTAAATCTCAACCTCTCTATTGAGTAAAAAAAAATTTTTTAAAATTCATTGACAAATAATTTTACACTGCAATGTCCTGTTCCCCCTTAAATGCATGTGGGAACATATTTGATGTTGTGAAATAATGTTAACTTCTAAATAGTAAATGTTCAGGAGCTTATCATTCTGACATACGATAAGACAAGTTTCTTGATTGTCAAATATCAATATGCTAACGTTCTGATCACATCATGCGAATGAAAAATTAATATGATAAATGCCTGGATTATTTACTACTGTCAATATGGATAATCTGAGTTTTGTTATTTTCCACATTTACAGTATGCGAATTAATTAAAGTGTTGAAATTAAACATTTTGCATTTACATGTACATGTGTTTGGAAATTTCATTGTTCTAGGCTGGTAAGTTTGGTCAGCTGACTTACATGAGAGTTTACCAAGGAGGGATGAAGAAAGGAGATAACATATTCAACACGAGGAACAACAAAAAAGTTCGGGTGTCCAGACTAGTCAGAATGAATGCTGATGAAATGGAGGTAATATATCTTGTTTTTCTCCATGTATGCCAAGTATATATAGATATGTGTATGCATAAACATGTATGTATGTAATTGGTAGTCTTAATTTTCAAGTTTTAAAGGCTTTTTTCTTTCCCAATTTTATATAATTTTCTAATAGTTTCATCATAACTGTTAATAGTTAAAAACAGAATATCAGGAAAGATAATGATTGTTATAATCTCCCCCTTACACCATTTCTTGGTGTTATACCATGCTTTGTGTTACAGGATATATCAGAAGCCTACGCCGGCGACATCTGTGCTCTGTTTGGTGTGGATTGTGCTGGGGGAGACACATTTGTCAACAAAGGAAGCATGCAGCTATCACTGGTCAGCTCTCTCTCTTTCCTCCTCTCTCTCTCTCTCTCTCTCTCTCTTTGCTAATCTTTGTTATGGCATTATTTGTTGTTTTTGATAATGTCAAAAAATGCTTCTATCATTCATTAAGCCCAAATGATATACATTTTAATTATCTTCATGATATTGAATTTTGTAGGAGTCCATGTTTGTCCCAGACCCTGTCATCTCCATGTCAATCAAACCTGTCAACAAGCAGGACTTGGAAAACTTCTCTAAGGGTGTGGCCCGCTTCACCAAGGAGGATCCAACATTTAGAGTGGCCTTCGACCCTGAGCTAGGAGAAACAATAGCCACTGGAATGGGAGAATTACATCTGGATATCTATGCTCAGGTATACAGTTTTACTCATTTAAATGTGATTTGATATATTAAATCATCATAAATGCATGTACACTTTGTATTAACTTTTAAATCATCATATTATACATGTATAAAGTATTAGATTTGGAAACAAGTACATATATATGAAGTACAGGTAAGTTTTGCAGTTACTTGTATACATGTGGGTATTTTAGTGTGTCATACTTCATAAAAAATGTTGTCTTTTTAAATAGTAAATGTAGATTTACAGATCATCTTATGTACACATGTAGTTTCTGCCTTGATGAATGATGGATCAAAGTAAATTTTTATGTACAGAAGTAGGAAATTTTTAATGTTTCGTTTTCTTCACAGAGACTTGAAAGGGAGTTTAAAGCAAAATGTGTTCTAGGAAAGCCCAAGGTCTCCTTCAGAGAGACATTGATCAATCCATGCAGGTATGTGTGTTAGAAGCCAATAAACCTTACTACTAAGACCCAAAATGACAGTCTCCTAAAAGGGGACAAAGATCAGGCCTTACAGTGCAAGCACATGTCTTCCTGTTAGAAATACCTGAAGAGTCTTTCAAAGATGAGACAGGTATCCATCAATGAGTATTCTTTATGACAATAAAACAGTTTAATAGTATTTTTTATGCAGTTTGCTTGTACAGGTACATGTTAATTCAATCAATCATTCTTTTCTCTTAGAAGAAAACTTTTATTAAAAGATAACAGTTTTTTGAATTAATAGCATATGAAAGTGAATCAAAGCTTTGAAAATTAAGTAAAATTTAGAAACAGTCATTAAGTTAGATGGTTGTTTTTTATTAACAGTTTTGATTACTGGCACAAAAAGCAATCTGGTGGACGAGGAGAGTATGCCAGAGTGATAGGAACTGTGGAGGTAGGAAGCTGATTCTCAGAGAAACATATGCATGTATTCATGTAAAAACCATTGGACTTGATTCAATATGAATAAATCTCTGGTTAAAACTTTTCAGCTAGTTTACAATTTAGATGCTGAATTCAGTTACTGTACATATATTACTTGATGTTACATGTACATTTGTTTTTGGTTTTTAATGAGTACTGGTATTTCTTTTCTTAAATTTATTGTCTGTCATTTAATTAATTATGCAGTCATCATAACCCTGTCAATTAACTGTACTTGTTCCAGCCCTTGCCTCCAGAGGAGAACACAAAATTGATCTTTGTTGACAAGACCACAGGAACTAATGTGCCAAAGAGCTACATCCCAGCAATAGAGAGGGTAAGGTCTCCAGGGGGACAGAAAGTTGTTAATTCACTGCTCTCTTTTACAATTAATTCTTCACCTTCTTCTTCGGTGCCATTACACCTTGGCTGTGTTAAACAGCTGCTAGGCCGCTATGTCGTAGATATCTATAGGTCTATTGAACGGACCACTAGTTGCTGCCAAGTCTCTAATTTGAAGTTGGAAGTAATCAATGAAAGACTTTTTATATTGACATAGTTTGTTACTTCAAGCAGAAATATACATGTTAAAATTCATAATAACATATAATATGAACAAAATATCACTAATAAGATAAATATCATGTTTACTAGACAGTGGTAACTAAGGCAGCTATCTTGAATTTGATGCTTAACATCAAAAATATAGGCTACGAATATCTACATGTATGTAGCAGCTAGGCTAACTTACTGTTTAAAAGTGAAGCTGCTACGTAGCCCTATGTAGCAGCTATGATCTTGAATGCACCCTTGTCTGTTTAAAAACAGGGATGTGGTTGTGGACAAATTCCTGCATTGAACGGTGTTAATATTGGTTGTTTTTTTATATAGGGGTTCAGGAAGTGTTATGAAAAGGGATCATTAGCTGAACAAAGGGTATCTGGAGTTCTGATTACATTAAAAGATGGTAAGTGGAAGACTTCATGAAGGGTTTAAAGATACTGATCATTGTACTGTACAATTCATCTTTCTTATTTTATCATTAGATTATCAAACGGCACCATGTTTATGTACAGCTGCGATATCTTCTTGTGGCACGACAAATGTGTTTGCTTAGATATTTGTGTGTAAAACACAATGTGTTTGCATTGAATGGTTGTAATTTATGATTGATGTTAATTTATAAAACATTAAGTCTTTATTTTGTATTCCATATATTGCTAATGTTGTTTGAATTACTCCCCTTTAAACATGTTATGCGGAGTTTGTAGTGAACTCTGAGGAATGCCACTGTTTTATAAAAGACAATCACTTATCTAGAGATCTGACATTGCACCTGTTACAGGTGATTCCCACAGTGTGGACAGTAGTGACTGGGCCTTTGAACAAGCAGCCTTCCAAGCAGGCCTAGATAGTAAGTGACCAACTCAATGATATCAGAATCAACCTTAAAGAACTTCAAACTTGTTTTTGTGGGGGGAAAAAACCCCAAAATTTTATTGCATAAGAAGTCAATCTACATTTATTTACAGTTTTTAAACTGATTGACTACATTCCATATTAAGCCGATCTACATTTATTTAAAATTGTTAATTTTAATAAATTTTGAAGACAAGTGTATATGTAGTTATTTCCCTTTAAACAGCCTACACCTATGACTGGGCAATGTTGGAGCCCATTATGACTGTAGAAGTAAATGCTCCACAGGAGTACCAAGGGTCTGTGCTGGCAGGACTGACCAAGAGGAATGCTATATTTTTGGGGACAGATTCCAATGAGGGATACTTTACATCTTATTGTGAGGTAAGGCATTTCTAAATAATATCATTTAATACAAAGGTTTGTTTAAAGATAATACACACATTTGATATTATTTATACAAGGAAATGGTTCAATAACTCCTGCTTTTTTCTTGAAACATTATAAACATACTGGAAAACCACAAAATTCAAATTTTAAGAGAATTGGGAAAATCATAATACATGTATTTGATCATCTAGTGGGTTCTTTCATAGAATATCCATTTGAATGTAACAAAAAAACGATTAAGTCAGGCCCTAGCTGCAGGTCTGTAGCTCCTGGTCTGGAAAAATTCGGATGGATGACCTGGGAGCTACAGTTTCGTACGTGTTAAAAAAGTTTGATTTACGCACAAAAAATTGTGCTAGTTTGGACTGACCCATAATTTTTGTGAAAAATTTTTTTACCATTTAATTCTTCAGGTAATATACTACTGATAGTGTTACTTTACTAGTCTCAGACTTTCTCTTAAACATGTTAACCGTCCTTGGAAATTAAGTATGTTAAATTCACATGCAGATCGAGAGTAGCCATTTTTACAAACACACTGTACCACTTCACTTTATTGGGCTGGTGTGTGTTTAAAAGAGTATTGGAGGCAAGTAAAGTGACAATATCTTTAGCAAAATGTCTGAGGAATTTTTTGGAATCAAATATTTGTACAGAGTGTGTTTGGAAATATGATTAATCATTCCAAAACTAGCGCAATTTTTTGTGAGCCATAAGTTGCAACTTTTTAACATTACAGAACTGTAGCTTCCAGGTCGTCCATCCAAATTTTTTCAGACGGAAAACTACAGACCTGCAGCTAGTCAGGCCCCAAAAATTAATGATATAGTTTCTAAGGCACCTCCCAATTGTTTCACATGCTTTGCATTTTTTAATTGAATTTATAACAATACACAATTCTTCAAAAATAAAGTAAATTAAGTTAATTTTTTTAATATTTATATCAAATCAAAAACAAAATACTGGTGCCTGCTTGAAGCATTAAAAAAATAGCCTGATCAACTTTATTTGCCTTTCTAAAGGTTCCATTAAACATGATGTTTGGGTACTCCACTGAGCTGAGAACCCAGACCCAGGGCCAGGGAGAGTTTACCATGGAGTACAGTAAATACTGCCCGGCGTCCGAGGAAACCATGAGACAGCTGACAGAGAGCACGAACACAGACAGCAAAAACACTCAGGAGAAGAAGAGGAAGAGAAACTGACAACACTGTGCTTAGTGTTTTAATTGATGTTGTTATTTATTGAGAGGAGACGTGATGTTGCAAGATTTGAAGACAAAACTTGTAGAGAAAAGTGATGATGATTGTGATATTCCGTGAATGACAGTGTATATAATAAAATTTTAAAAAGCCCTTGTTTGTGGTACAATTTGTATTTTCAAAAAAATTCAAAATCGGCACGACATTGAATATTGCAGAAACAGGTCGTAAGGCTAACACACGATATTCAATTTGTCTGCACAGCCTTGCATGGTGCGTTATAGAACCGACTACATCCAAAAATAAGCATTCAATGCTTGTATTTATATTCACATTGTTGTTTATTTGTACGAAGTATTTGTAGATCGTCACTTTAAAGCCAATATATATGCTCTTAGTCAAACATACAAGGAACAGCCAATTTAACATGTTATTTAATTTGCTTCTGCGACTAAAAATATAGCCAGAAACTTTGTAGAGAAAAATCAAATAGATATGATTTAACAATTTTTTTTCATAAGAACATAATCAAATTGGTTCTGCAAGTTTGAACTTTTCATTTAATTTTACAATAATAAATATATTCAAAACATGACGTGTGACGTTTATAATTGTGCTCATCCGCAGATATCCAATGCAAACATAAGGGGAAATATACACTTAATGTAAATATACCATGTTGGAAAGGACGTTTACATATATATGAGTATGACTTGATGCGGGTACTAGTGTAGTCAATCATGCTTAGTATTGCTTTCTTTGTGTTATCAAGCACTATAATTTTAACACGTGGTGTGTGTGCATATGCACATAAATTGGAAATACTTTTAAAATTGATTTTATAGCTTTAATTTAGAGCTGATTTTATTAACATTAATGAATGAATTCATACATACAAATAAAAAAAAATCAACATGACAAAAATCACTCAATAGATCTAGAGGAAGTAGAGGAACAAACATGCAAAAAAAACTTTTAAATCATATGAATTTCTTTCCATTGTGAACATGAACGTTGCTGGCTGCTCCAATCTGCTATCCAATCTGTAGTTCTGTTAAGTCTTCCAACACATCCTGTTCTGAAGGATCAAATTCCAGATCTTCATCCAGACAATCTGGAAGAGAGTCAATGGTAGAGCCTTTGGTTGTGGCACCTCCTTTATTCTTGTCTGATGATTCTGATGATGCCTTTGTAGGGTCTACTACTTTGGCCAGTTGGTCAGCCTTTCTCAGTTGACACGCCTCTTCATATGGAGGCTTGATTGGTCCTTGAGTTGGAGGGTGGTACACATAGTCTTTGCCCTGCTCAAGGTTCAGAGGATATGTTCGATCAGAATCAAAACCACTTAAATCTCCGCAAGCAAGAAAGGGAACAATGACTCGGTTTGGTCCTTCTAGATTATTGTAATCTGTATCATATTTGTGGTCGAGTAAAGGATTTGACATATTAGGAATGTATCCTGCAGGTGGAGAATAGTTCTGACACACGACAAATGCCTCAATACTTGAATTTCTGCTACTCCGAGGTTTGAATATTGCAACGAGTGGGAAGAATATACGCAGTTGGGAATATAACAATGTGACATCTTTCCCACGGAAGATCTTGGCAACAAATGTCCCACCTGTGCGCAGAACGTGTGTGGTTATGTTTAAAGCAGCTAAAAGCAACTGTGCCTGAATGTATTCGTCGATGTCATGAAGACCAGTGACATCAGGTGCCCCATCACAAACCACTAAATCCGCCTTCTCGCCTTCAAAGTGAGATATGATTTCCTGTGCTGTTGATTTCTTGGTTATGTCTCCCTGCAGCTGAATAACCCCAGGAATTGGAGCCATCGCCTGGAGATCGACAGCCACTATTTTTACATCGTTATTTTTGACATCACCTCCTCTTAATTTCCTGGCTAACACTTGACTCCAGCTACCAGGGGCTGCACACAAATCTACAACTTTCTTTACTCCTTCAAACAAATTAAAGTCCTCGTTTATTTGTAGAAGTTTGAACGCGCTCCTTGCCCGCCATCCTTCCTCTTTAGCTAAGCGATAGTACACATCTCTTTTATCTTTACTTGACTTCCCCATGGTTGAATATTTATCCAACAAATACCGATTAACTAGAAGAAAAGTTTGAGAAACGTGTTCTGAATGATTAAATATCTGTCTCAAATAAACGCTGTATTGATGTTTGATTACTACTTGCTGAAATAAGCGCACTTCTAACCAAGTAAAATTAGTGTTCTTAGACGTTTCGTTCCATGCCCATTTCGTCTCGCCATACAAACAACGACAAACCACCCGATCCGTACCATTATCATCTTTTCCTAAAAGAAATCTATCACGTTTTTTTTTTAGACTTTTAGTAGGTGACAACGGAATTCCGTGGTTCCGTACAGATTGACAAGAGGCTTTTAGTAAAAGAACTCTGCATCTGTATATAGGCCTAATGAGAAGAGCAAGACTTGATAGAATGCTGTTAGAAAAAGAATCCGTGACGGATGGACAACAACTGTTAGAAGAAGACAACGTTCAGCAAGTCATAATGATAACGGACGAACCCGATTCACCGAAGACGAAATTAATAAATAAATTTATTTTTGTTTTAATTTTTTTTACAAATAACTTAAATGATTTTAGCGCCTAAAGCATCATGACAAAAGAATTAATTTATCAGCAACATCTTATAAAATATTCTTGAACTTGACTACAGTTATTGTATGACGTCACGATCAAAAACATGGCATGGAATCGGGAAAAGTATTATGGGTAAGCTGAATTAGCCGATATATAATTTTATTTATCAGACATATCGAAAATGGATATTATGTGTTTTAAGGCTGATTACATGTGTCAATATAATATGGATGGATCCCGCCTATACATACATAAAAAAAATCCATACAGGCCTAATTATTGAATTTGGAGGTCAAACTTTACCGAAAGTTGAAAAATTAATGAGCCTACTCAGTACTATACTGGCGTGTACTCGCAGAGATAATCAGTTCTTATCACATATAACGTACATATGTAAGAGTTAAAGACTCGGATCACTTATATATACCGGTATAGCCCAATATTAGGCCCAATCCACACTTTATAAAAGTTATGTCCCTTGGCCGCCATCTTTGGGGAAAACCCCATATATTTCTCACAGTTACGTTATTCTTGCAGTTTAGAGGTTTGCAACTTTGTCATTTAATTTGAATATCTGTTTCCATTGTGGATTTTGATTGCCACAGGATGGGGGGAACTACACATTGAATAAAAAAATTAAATTCGATGAGATTTTTTTCACAGGAAGCCCAAATATTTGGTGCATCATAGGCCTAAAGAAGGGCAAAGTTGGGTTTTTCTCTTTTGACCTTTGGGTTGACCCTGCAAAGGAAAAAAAAACTTTTGCAAAGTGTGGATTGGACTATTCTTATATCTATGAATAATACTTCTCAAAGGAATTGTGAAGAACAACAAAATACATGTACACGTTAGCTATAGCTAGCCTATTTTAAGCACTTGTGCGGATCTAGAGGGATGAGGATAGGGATGGGTTTCGGACCCCCACCTCCTGAATCAAATTTAAAGGGGCATGAGACCATGGACTCATCATGATGTCACTAGCCTAAAACAAGATTACTTCATTTCGTTTAGGGCGACGAGAGGAACAGAGTAGTAAATGTTCATTAAAATGTTTATTTTATTTTGCTATTATTAACAACATGATTTAATTGAACCATCTTTGACAAATATAAATTATTGCTTTTATGTAACCTCTGTCAACAGAATATTTTTAGACTTTGAAAAATTGTCACTGTTAGTCTCTACAAGAAGATCATAGGTCATTACAACCTAAATTTATGTCATGGTCTCATATTATAGAACTACATGCACGAGACTGAGGACCATTACAACCTAATATGAGACTGCAGACAATTACAACCCACAGTATAAACATGTCTGTGTCATAGTCTCATTATAAGAACCATATGAGACCACATACCATAACAACCATGTATAACATGCCATGGTCTCATTATACAACTATATACTTGAGGCCAGGGACCATGACGACCTATATAGATGTCATGGTCTCATGATAACAACCACATGCCAGAGACCGCGGAGCATTAAATGTACAGCCGTATATAAACATCTCATGATCTCATTAAAACAACTTCATACATGAGACAGCAGACCATTACAACCTATATATATGCCATGGTCTCATTATTACAACTTCATACATGAGACCATGGAACATTCAAGGTCTCGTTATGAAAACTACATTTATGCATGTCATGCATCGTTTATTTATAGCAGCCACATAAAAGATACTATGAACAATCACACCCAACACACATGTCATGGTCTCTTCATAACAACCTAATATTGGAACCATGATCGGATTGGAACCTAAACCAAAAGATATAACATCTACCGGTATATCATGCAAGGCAAACATCAACTGGTCTACAAGCCAAATAGGTCCCTGCGCACAGAGAGCTCTATGTTCCTTGTTCAGTCGAGTGCACGCACTAGGTCGTATGATGACAGGAGGTTTGACCTGGCCAGTGCTACATTGTGGAACAATCTTCCCCAAAATCTTAGATTAGAGAGAAATTTTATTCGTTTTAAAAAATTATTGAAAACTATCTTTTTACCAAGGCTTATCCAGACTATTCTTAAGTATATACACATTTTAAACTTTATTTTTATTGAGTACAGAGACAGCACAGGATTAATTTTTATATGTAAACATAATGTATGTAGTTTTTAATTTAGTGTATTTAGGTATATTCTTCATGTTCTTAGCTCTTATGCCCATAACTTTTATATGTACAGCCCTGTAGAGTATAATTTAATATGAATTATATATATATGGCGCTTTATAAATTTTGTATAATAATAATACATGTAATAACATCTTTAGTATTAACAAACAAAGTTTTTTGTTTGTAAAATCCTTCAATAATAAATGTCCAGGATCCAGTGGTTAAACCATGTGATCGATTATTGGTCTGTTTGTCAGTACAGGATAGTTCATTAAAAAGTGGACATCTTATTAGAGTCCAGCTCTGCAGGCACCATATTGTGATCAGTCTGTCCGTCCTCCATCCGTCTGTCCATCCAAAATAGATCTTCTCGTCCCTTTGCTCGATCTGTCTCATACTTTATCCACATTTAGGTAACAATTTTAGGCTTTGAAAATTTGTCACAGTCTCAACAAGAAGATCATGGGTCATAACAACCTAAATATACGTCATGGTCTCATTATACCAACTACATGCACGAGACTGAGGACCATTACAACCTAATATATATCAAAATGTCATGGTCTCTACATGAGACTGCGGACCATTACAACTCATAGTATATACATGTCATGGTCTCATTAAATAAATTAACTTAATTCATACCTGAGACTACATACCATTCTATTGTCTATTATTTAAGCAGGGCCCTTTCAGATGGTCAACATTTCAATGATATTTAGTTGTTTGTATCTGTAACGGTCAGACCGGTTTGAATACTGGCGCCAGATAGCTCAGTTGGTAGAGCACCTGACTAGAGATTCATGGGGCCTGGGTTAGAATTCTGGTCTGGTCCGTCATTATTTCTCCCATCTCGTAACATTTGGTGCTGTGACCAACCTCTAGAACTGACAGGTGAACTCCTGCCAGGGGAAGAGCCTAGGGTGATCTTTGAGGGTGAAAATCATTTAAAGGGGGGTGGGGGAATGTGACGGTCAGAGCAGATCGAATACCAGCCTAGATAGCTCAGTTGCTAGAGCACCTGACTAGAGATTCAGAGGGTCCGGGTTCGAATCCTGGTCTGGTCCGTCATTATTTCATTCATCCCGTTACATTTGTGCTTCTGATGCGGGTTCTGTATTGAACCCGGGCTGCTTGGATGAAAACCAATAACCTATTTGTAGTAGAAAATGAGGAATAAGCATATGAATAGTAGAATTAAATATATGGCTGGACAGGGAATCAAACCCAGGACCCCTGCAACTCTAGTTAGGAGCTCTACCATTGAGCTACCCAGGAGCCCGATATCCATGGTCCATATAGTCCCAACTACTACATTCCTCCCTCCTTAAATAGTCTTCGACCCTAAAGACACAACACAAGTTCACCTCGTCAGGACTTATATACATTATATTTAAATTGCCTGAACAAGGAAGGCCACGGCACCATCTGTAGTGGAAAAGGAGAATGAGCATATAAATAATACAATTAGATATATGGCTGGACTGGGAATCGAACCCAGGACTCATGCAATTCTAGTCAGGAGCTCTCGCACTGAGCTACCCAGGCCGATATCCACGGTTCATATAGTCCCAACTACCTACTAGTGCTACTACAGTATCTAATTCAACGATCAAAGTAGTATTGTAACAGAAAAGCAATCTTTCTAAAATAAAGTGAAACTTTTAATATACAAGAAAATATTTTATTTGTAAAGGCTAGAATAATTTGCTGTGTGGTCATACAACAGAAGGCTTCGGAGCCGGAGGTACCAAGTATTACATTTGATTTACAATCAACTTTAACTTGCTGCAGGTCTGTTGTTCCCTGTCTGAAAAATGCAGATGGATAACCTGGAAGCTAAAATTTCTTGTATACTAAAAAGTCGCAACTAATCGGAAACTAGCACAAGTTTTTGTGCATTGTAAGTTGCAATTTTTTTGTCTATGAGACATTGTAGATCTACATGCAGCATGTTAAACTAAATTTTCCCATAGAGCAAGGGTGGGTGCTTAAACCTAAGTTTCTTTGCTATACCAGTAGGCATAGGAGAGTTAATCACTCTTTTGCTGTTATCAGTTAATTTTACTGGGACAGAAAAATGCAGATAATGTTCACAAAACATCATCATGTGCCCACAGTGACACTGTATTGAGCCAGTGTCACCTTACTTATACTTGGAAAACACCTATGTGTTAGACCAATTAGCTAGCTATAGATAATCCAATAAACATTTTAAATTTGCAGTTTGACATTGGCTGAGAAAAAGAGAATGGTCTTGATGACAAACTGGAGAAAGCTAGCTGGGCCCACTCGCTGCTTTACAGAATGAGGAGGTCCAAGTGAGTGTTGTTTATCAGGTAATGAAAAAAAAGTAATGTTGTTTGATACCATACGACATTGTCCTTATTGTCACTTAAAGATTACATGAAGTATTGTATCATATTTTTCCCCTAAATTCAAATCTATTAATTAAAGCTGTAAAGACCCTTTCACAATTGGCGCATGGGCATAAAATTTAGATCTGGATTGTAAAATGTTGCTGAAATAATCACATGTGAAAAAGAAATTATTCATACCAAATTTGCACTATCTAAGGTGACCATTATGCGAGGCAAACGCATTAAATATTGCAATATATTTTGTGTCTATATGCATCTGTTGTACAATGAAAGCGAGTGTTGTAAGATAATGCAGAAGGATCGCCCTAGTGATCAGACAATTAAATGTGGGCCAATGCGATTGGATGTGCGGCACTTAGGCAATCATGTGTTACATGGTACAGATGCTCATGCGAGTCAGATTGGGTATATATACCGCCTGTTTCCAATGCTGTGCTTGTTACGATTCAGCAGACGGCGATGAGGTATTGTTAAAAGAGTGCGTTTGATATAGATTAAGGTGGTATGGGACACCTGTCGATATCAATATGGATAAAGTTACATTATAATCAAAATATTTTCACCGCGGATGAGTATTTTCAAATTTTGCAATATTTAACCAAAAAGTAAGTTTTAAAATTTGGAAAGGTAAAAATTATTAAGGTTCGATTGGGGTTTAAACTCATGACTTCCATAGTCTTAGCATTGCGGTCTGGTTGTAGGTTTACCGGTAATCAACGATATTGGGGAATACTAACTTCCCATCAAGATCCACTTTGAGCTCCCGTCAGGCTCTCTATCCAGCATTGATGTCCCTCATGTGTCAGCTGCTACTTCACCATGTCTCATAACCTGCATTCTTCTTTGCTTCATATCTGTTGGTCATATCCTTCTCTCCACCTGAATACATATAAAATAAAAATTATTGGTTAAGAATAAGGATTTTTATCATTTCCTTCCCGCAACTTATTGACATTGAAAGATGAAAAGATAGCTCTAATGTACATGATGAATGTAACCAATTTAAAAAATTTAAGAGCATTTTTATTTAATTTGTAAAAGACCTTCTGAATGCTACTCTCTCCTCCAGGGAACAAGGGCTGCATATCCATTACATACTGTAACAGTATATTAATTAGAAACCTTGACCTCAATGAACAAACACAGATTGCAATAGGTAACCTGCGTTACTTGAAAATGATTTTACAGTCTTAGTTGAGGTAAATGCTCTTACTAAGATATTGATGTTTTAATTGATCTCTTCTTTAATATATGATGTGTGTGTTAAAGGTTATTGATATACCAATACATTTTTGTGTTAACATAATTCTAATATTACATCTTGTGATTGATATCTTCTTATAGATAAAATTGTACTGTAAATTACCCACTTTTATTCACAGCGACTTTATTTTGCGATTATCTTCCGATAAACTGGCTCGCGACGACTTTTATGTTTGCAACGAAGCGTTATCCAAACTCATGCTGTTATAACAACCATACAATAAGGACTGGTTTGCGGCAAGAAATATTCACGACAACGAGGTTCTCAAAACCTCGTGTAAATATCTCACACACGAATAAAAGTTTGTTTACGGTATAGTGGATGTAATGGTCCTAGGTCTTATGTATAGTATAATGGGACCATGATGTATATTTAGGTTGTTATGATCCATAGTCTTCTTGTAGAGAACATGACATGACAATGTGTTTAAAGCTTTCAAATATTACCTGAATGACGACAGAGATTAAAACTTAGAAGTTATTCATTTTTGCAAAAGACGGTTAAATTAATTAATGAGGTTAATATCAATGAATAATATTTACATGATCCACCAAGTATAATTTCATCTATTTCTTATGGAAACTGATTGTAATCATAGCTCTGTAAAAACTGACAGGACTGAAACCTACACAATCCGTTTATCGATTGGTCGAAACCTTAATACTAACAAAAATCATGGACTATAAAAATTAGAAATAACCATGATCATGTCTTTCTTTTAACCAATTAATAAATCGATTATAAAAAGTAAGTAAAATTCACTTAATTACTGTTAATGTACATGAGTACGTTAGCTAAAAGAAACAGCCAAATCATCTCCTATGGGAATATGAGTCTGACATCATCATGATTATTTCATGCAGTCCGTGATTTTTCTTCGGTCGCTATAGGTTTTGTCAATTGATAAACGGGTGTGTGTATTTCAGTCCTGTCAGTTTCAGTAGCTGTAGGTTTTGACCAATTGATAAATGGGGCGTGTAGATTTCAGTCTGGTTGTTTCTATAGAGCCATGAATTAACAATAAGCTCCCATAAGAAATAGAGGGAATCATACTCGGTAGAAGTATATATATTCATATTAAACACCCATACAATAATATGTCAAAGTACATACAAATCTGAAATAGTTTATCACAAGATTGAAAACCAATATTTGACTCAGAAATACAAATTAAGGCAATGTCTTTTGTAAAAATTTACCAAGAGGTTTTAATATGTCTAATTCTTCACAGTTTAAAATCCAAACTACCGGAAATTTTTGTTTATCTTGCAAACTAGTAAAATGTTTTACTTTTAGTAGATAAAATTACCGGTAAATCAAATAGTTCCTCTCTTTCTTTTGTGAATTTGCTACATATTGAACAATTAGAAAATGCTCCTCATCTTCAAATCGACTTAGTGTACAATATTTACATATTCTTTCTGTTCTAGGTATGTTATTATATCTGCCCAATTCTATGAGAAGTCTGTGCGCTGATATACGCAGTCTACAGATTGGCTTTCTGTATTCAGGTCTTAATAAAGTTATTTAATAAATACTTTTCCAGTCTGAAGTTGGTTTTCAAA